>JAOYMZ010073138.1:0-12016 GCA_025802335.1 Pinguicula primuliflora | reverse complement strand
CCAGGAATTAAGAAAATAAGAAATCCCCAATTTTCAAGGTTGGATTTTAGGGCTGAATGATTTGATGCTTGAAAATTGGGAGAACTACTTCACAAAAGGGTTGGCAACTAGCGGTGATTGGTGGTCGACGACTTCATAGAAGGATTTCTGGATTTGGGATCGAGCGGGATTTGTTGGGCAGAGAGAATGTTGCTCTTCACCTCCAATTAATTGGTCACATGCATGTTTTAATGGAAGTTTGATCTGGGCTATTGATTAAAACATCGACGATCCAAATTATTTGTCTTGCAAGATAAGAAATGTTTTTTTCAAATTACGATTAACGGGTAGTAAAGGAAAATTTCTGCTGAATTCAATAGTACTAGTCCTCAATGGAGTTTTGTGTTATTACCGTGGGCTATCATATCAAATACTACAAATACCATGGAAATAGGACTGTGCACCTATGCGATAAGTTCAATTGCACGCTAACACTTGAACGTCCAGACAATCATTTTTACTATAATATGGACATGTTCCATTCTAGAACACAACAAAACTGATACTATTAACATAATTTTTTTAGGTAGTTAAATGATAAAAATAGTCTCACTCTTTTTCATTAATCAAGAGTTTTTGTGTTCAGGGATGAAAGAAATACTCTCGCTCCTCCTCACTATTAATATAATATTAACATAGTTGGCACAGTGATATATACAGTACACTTTCGTCAAAGAGGGGTTGGCCTAATGGTCTAAGAGTGACAATTACACTCAAAAATTATAGGTTCAAATCTCCTCAGCGACTTGACTCTATCACATATGTTTTGCGGCAGAACGTTGAGTTTACTTACGATTGCCCACGTTATCAAATAAATTTTTTACATAACACTCTCTGCAAGCAGTGCCATGTCACAAGATTGGTAGGAATAAGCCCTCATGTATGATATAATTAAGTACTAAATGTCTGCCGTCCGGTCCGCCTATACCTCTGTTCGAGAAGTAGGTCGCCTAAGCCGCTTAGGCGCCGCCTAAGCGCTAGTACTTTACCATCTGTCTTGCCCGAATTACCGCTTAGGCCGCTTAAAAGCCCGTTTAGACAGGCAATTAGGCCGCTTATGCGCTAAACGGGCCCTGACCGTCAAGGATGCGACTAGCGCTTTCTCGAACACTAATATTTACAGGGTACGAAATTAATGAATAAGACAATGAGTACATTTGCCTGCAATTTAAGAACTTCAGCTGTTACTTAGAAATGAAAATAGTATGATTCTATGTTTCCCTCCATATTATTCCTAAAAAAACGAGAGGAAAAAGGTAAAGCAGCAGGAACTCTTCTGTCTGCATTTATTTACTAAAAAAACGCATTCATTACAGAAACAAATAAATTCATCTCTGGTTCAGTCTAAGAACATAACGTTCATCACATAAGCTCCCAAAATTTTACAGCCTCAGGGTCAGGTCCAGCGTCTTAGCATGGCTCCTGTTAGCCTCCTCCTCAGCATCACTTACACGACAATTACCTCTTTATAGAACTCGCTCGACATAGTATTAGTAAAGCATCCACACACACCTTGCTCATTT
This sequence comes from Pinguicula primuliflora, assembly GCA_025802335.1. Taxonomy (NCBI): domain Eukaryota; kingdom Viridiplantae; phylum Streptophyta; class Magnoliopsida; order Lamiales; family Lentibulariaceae; genus Pinguicula; species Pinguicula primuliflora. The sequence continues at coordinate 10,454 of JAOYMZ010073138.1, read as the reverse complement.
GTACATATAGGTTCAGCTCCCAAGCCACGACCAAACTTGCGACCAGATTTAGAATTGAACAATGGGTGGACCAATGAGGATCTAACCGGCTTCTTCTCCCTCTTCTTTATTTTTTCTTTCATGCTAACCGACGAGCAAAACGTCGACTTGGATGATTTGCACTGAGCATCATAAGGTGAGCTCAATGATGGCATTGAGTTCAATACTGGTATCTCATCAAGATTAAGACCTTCCGGTCGAAGATTTTGTGATTTTGTCGAGCTGAGAGGCATAGAACATGACCTTGGGTGGCCATTCATTCTAAATCTAGGGTTACTCCTCCTCTCTGCAGAAGAATAAGAAAACTGAGAGTTTAAAGACAAAAGATGGTGGCTTTGGTCATGTGCTAGGATTCTGTCACTTTCTACGGGAAGTAGAATTTCATCCAAGTCATGAGACTCATCAAAGTGCAAAACAAGGCTAGCATTGTCAAAGAAAACCCGGTCGCACACACGGCATGCAACAGGATGCCCGGATAAAGGCCTTCTTCTCTTATTTTCAGAACGATCCATATTATGGGACTGCTGATGAGAACATGGGTTGGTTCCGGACATACCATGCAGATATGTGCATAAAAAAATAACGAAGAGATTTGGCTGTGAAAAGGGTTTCAGAAAAATGAAAAAAAAGGAGCATAAGCCTAGAAAGAAACTCAAGTGCAATGATCCTTCTAGTGCAAGTGAAGATTTATAGAACCAAAGGCAAGTAAGTTCCTTATCTGTATTTGGCGCATTTAGTGCGTGAATTTTCATTTACAGTAGGATTCCGTGAAGAAAAATGGCGTGATTGGATTAGTTGGAATCGTTTGTATTCATCTCACCTAATGCCAATCATTTCAAATTTCAAAAAATCTAGCCTCTCTTGTAAATTTCAAATTTTTTGAGCCACACATGCAGCGTAAACTATTTTCAGACAGACTGAGAATGTAATCTCAATAAAAAAAAAGCTCAAAATTTCACAAAAGGTCGAGTACTCTCAACAAGAACTTAAGTGGCAGCACCAAGGCAACAAACCTAAAATTTCTAGAGAGCCCTTTAAGACTATGGATGAATGTATTGGTTGTTGAAACTAGGCAAAAGATTCAATCATGAAGCGCAATGCTATCATGCAAAATTGTGGAAAGTATTTCATCTGTACTTAATGCGCAGATAATCTATCTATATGCAGGTACTAGTCATGACTGTTGCATGGATTCTGCAAAATCCGGGAAAGTGTGAATTTTTAAAGGGTTGTTCTCATGCAGCATCTTGAAAGTAAACATTAAGAGGCCAGCTATGGTTAAGCTTTTGTCCATCTCAACATGACAGTAAAAGCCAACCTAGATCAAGTCACATTTGCACATAGAGAAAAGCGTACCTTGATAGAAAAAATGCTGGCCATCAAGGGCCGTGCAAAAGTAAATCTATATTAAATAGCTCATTTCCTCATTACATTGAACTATAATATTACACGACCATTTTCAAACTTACCAAGGTTAGTTCATGATAATCATATCAAGCCTCAAACAACATACACAAAGTAGCAAGGGATTTAGAAAATATAGACTATTATTAAGATAAGCTCACCAACCATATAAAACAGGTCTCGGAGCTCCATTAAAACGGAACAAGCTCTTAAATAAAATCTTCAGATACTATAAATCAGTTAAAAAAGAAAAAATAATCAAACTTGCCCATAAGATCCTATGGCAAGTTTTTTTTTCCACCATTGCATATATATCTTCAAAAATGGTAACACTAGCATAAAACAGGCATGTGATCTTACGAGTGGATTACCATCTTCTGATTAATACAACATACATAAATCTAATAATAACAAGAAGTCGAACAACTTTAATTAGATAGGCAAGTAAAAAAGTAAACTGTCTTTCCTATCCGCTCAAAAAATTTTGTGAAGATGGACCACGAAAATGATAGAATAGCGTCAGAATTGTTAAGGTACTTTCCGAAGGATGCATGGCTGTAAGTGTCAAAATATTACTCCTAACTTAGAAGTTAAAACGCTATGACCCCTAAATACGAAGTGGTATTGCTTACAATATTAAAGCCTGTATGGTTCCCCTTCAACATTAATAATATTCCTTCCTTTTGGCATGAGCTATTCAACTTTGGCATTTCATATAGACATCTGGGGCATGACATGATTCATCCAAATAAAATTAGGGATAGCCATATCTCATCAAAAGAGGAAAACATATTCTTGAATTAGATTTTTAGATAATCCTATAAATTACTGCTTTGCGGCTTACGTCTAAATTATATATTACTATATATATATTATGTATGAATATCACGGAAACAATAAACATGCCAAGGCACAAAGATTTTTGTGTGATATCCATTAAAAATGCAAACATAGCCTTGGCAAGAGGAACTGAAATGACTTCATAGTTTGATGGGAAAAACAATAACTCATAGTTGGCAAGTGGCAGAATTCCTAATTTGTAAGGCTCCACTGCATTTGAGGAAATGAGCATTTATTCGCAAGGGTAAATGATAGAACGTACTAAAATAATGCATTAAATATAGCCGAAAAGAGAATCAAATAAAAATCAATCAAATTTAGCCCGTATCTAGCAGTTAAATATTATTGAAAAAAAAAATCAAACCGATTAGTCTAGTGGCGGAGAACCTCAATTTTTTTTTAAGTATAAGGGAGGCCGGAGCCGGGTATTTTACAATCTGAAGGGTTTACGGTGGCCGGAAGTTTGCCGCTTCAAAGTATCCCAGAGGCCAAGGATGCCCGACTGACGAAGTACCTTGCAGATCCGAAATTGTGTCTGTGATACTGACATCTCCCCCGCAAGGAATGTCCGCCCCTGCGTGCATTCCTGACGGGCCTACCGATCCATCCCCCCCGGGTGCGAACCGGCAGAGACATTTGGAGAACTGATTATTTGGAATGAGTCCGGGCGATCCGGGAAGATATGGACGTTGTTGTCCTGAAAGTTAAGCCCAAGCTTGGCGTATGAATCGTCCATTTCGTTGCGAGATCTGGGAGAACCTCAACTTAAGTCTCTCAAGACTAGAGGTTGGGGGGTCTAATCCCACTGCTGACAAGGAACTCGCTTGGGCCACGACCGCAGGTATGAGCCCGAGTATTGTCTGGTCTGTGAGGGGGTCTCTTTGCACAAACCCCTATGGATTAGTGGATGACAGGAATGTACCATGAGCATAAAAAAAAATATGATTGTAAAAAACAAGCTAAAGTTTTAAAGATTTAAAATTTTGGTGCTTTCCATTCATAGAACAATAATGAAAAGCTAGTATAATTCAAATTCAACAAACTTAGTTTTGTCTAGAAACTCAAGTATGTCATTTTTTAATCATTCAATTAACACGCAGGCTAGAACAAGTATGCAATGGAGACAGAGAATCCACCCAAACCCTAGCTATTACACGTTTCAACGCCATATGGAAATAGAACATTAATAGTTTCTATAGCAACTTTCCATCATTCGAGTACATAACAATTATATAAAAAAACTACAGAATAAATCTTACCAACTTGCCGTGTTCTCCTTCCAATCCAATTACCTGAAGAAGAAAAAGTTCCACTTCTGATGTCTCCATGCACAATTCGTCTTCCATCTGAACATCCCTCCCAAACCCTGAAGAAACTTTAGACCCGATTCAGTTGTCGCAGCTGAATCGAAAAGATCGAACAAATGGGGTCAGGGTTTGGTTTTCGAGAGCACTTGCCCATATTTTAAGCGCCGGCGGGAATGGGAGGTAGGATTTGCGGTAAGCCATATTTGATGAATTTGGTAGCGGATGTGAAATGTTCGACAAAGTGATAATTAGTGCGAAATGTGGTTTAGGCGCCACCTTAAACATCTCTAAATGGGCGTTTAGGCAATATTATGGCATGACAAAGGGTGATCGTCCCGTGATTATGCGGCGACTAAGCGAGCTAAGTCGCTTGAGCGGTGGTTAAGCGGGCAACCGCCTTCCCGAACAGAGGGCGTGAGTGTGAGCGTTAGATTCACAATTATAACTGAAATGGATCGCACATAACATCCCACATTTGAACATTTTTCGAAATTAGTAAACCTAACGTCCTACTACAATAACCTGCAAAAAATACAGTAAAGAGGTAAGCCACATTTGGCAAACAATATGTTATAAGCTCATATCGCTGAGGTAATTTGAACCATAAGATTTGATTACAATTATCACTCTCGCGATCCACCAGGGTAAAAACGGCAAAATTATTGTCAATTAACGTTAGGAGAATTATTGTGGTTCCTTAGAATTATTTAAATACATAAATATAAATTCTTAGCTTGTCGTATGAAGTATAATTTCTCGGTGGAGGTTATGTTTACATCTTCCTACTCCTACATATCAAATTAAACATTCACATGTAATTTCGGCAAATAGCACTTCTTGTTGTCAAAATTGACAATACCGATAGAGAGCTCATATACAAGAGACTAAAAGGTCCATGCTCCGGTGGTATTTTGATAACTTTGTTGTGTTTAATTTCGTTTCACATTTTTCATTGGATTAAATAGTCCTAAATAGGGTTTTAGAAAATTACGACGACAAATTCGCTGGAACCCTATCAGAGCATGGGGGTTTTGATCTACAGTGTATGAGCTCTCTATTGATATAGTCAATTTCGACAACAAACTTTGATATTCCCCGAAATTATAAATGAATATTTAATTTTATATATAATAAGATATCAATGTAATTGTTCCCTAAATTTATTAGCCTTAAATTCTAAATATTTAAATAATTATGGTTTTTGTCTATTATTTTTTAAATAAAAATTCGACATATATTAAATTACTTTGTGAAATTGTCAGTATTAATGGAAATGAAAAATGAAATGTTACCTACCAAAAAAAATGAAAATGAAATGTTACCTACCAAAAAAAATGAAAATGAAATGTTACAGCTACTAAACCAAATTCGGTAGCTGTAGGTAGGAAATGAGGACGCGATCTATTTAATATATATAATATAATTAAAATATAAAAACAATACATTAAAATTAAATTGATGAATAAATTATTAATTAAAATATTAAATAGATAAAATTAATAAAAATAGATTTATTTCAATACGAGAGTTCCGATTTAAAAATTGTTCATAAACTTTCATTTTGACACTTATAACGTACTGTTTAATGCTAGAATTACGTTTTTCGCGATTAAAATGCTTAGTTATTAAGATTTTAGTTTTTGGTTGGTAAAACCGCCAAAAATTAAAATCTGTAACCGATTCTTGAAAGATTTTGACACTGTGTGCGATTACACACAGTAGCCCTAGCGAACGACAACGAGCAGCCACTACCTCCCCAATCTCGCCGCCACTCAGTCTCGGACCGAAATTGGTGCCCATGGAGATCCAGCCGGAATTGGCGGCGCCAATAATGGTTGCTGCCGCCCCAACTGGGGTGGCGTAGGTTCCCAAAATCGACAAGTCTTTCGCTACCGCTCTGCTTTCCAACCGGCCACTGATGCAGCCCGACCCAAATTGTCCCAAAATCTCAGCCACAGTCTCTAAATGGAAAGGTGACCCGGAGATAGAATTTTCAGAAGAATCGATCACATATCTCTCAACGCCGTTTCAAAATGCTCTCATCGGGAAATTCAGCAATGGTCGCCCCCGATCGATATCATTCGAAAAGCTATAACTGAAATTGGTCTCAAATCTGAATTCTTGGTCAACCTCATCGACCAGAGACACTTCCTACTCAGGTTTTAGAGTGATGAAGGCATACGGCGAATCTGGCTAAGGGAGTCTTGGTCCATTCAAGGCTATACAATGCGAATCTTCAAGTGGTCAGTCGATTTTAGGAATGATGCTGAACCACAGACAACTCCGGTGTGGATTTTGCTCCCTAACCTACCGTTATATATTTTCGATAAAGAGAGTATTGGTATGATAGCTGCCACGGTAGGAGAGCCAATCATGCTAGATCAGTCCACAATCACGCTGAAACACCCAAGTGAGGCGAGGGTCTGTGTTGAGCTCAATCTACTAGCCACACCTCCAAAAAGAGTATGGCTAAAACGTAATGGGAACCGTATTGAGCAGGAAATCAAGTATGAATTCATCCCCCGTACTGTCAAAACTGCATGAGTAAGGGCCACTTCGGAAAAGACTGCAAATTCAGCCATTCTGCAGATCAAAAAAATGAAGAGGAACGTCCAGGGAAACCAGACAACACTCAGGGTCAACAAGCTAAAAATGCAACCGAACCCGCAGCCCAGGCAATCGAAAAGAATAAAAACCAACTGCCTCCGGCTCCTCGCAGATCTAATGGCCCGGGCAAAAAGAAGGTCACTACAAAACTCTATAAGAAGAGCAAAGGTAAAGCTGTAAAGATATATAGGTCAGTACAAAGGCAAGACCTCTCTAATATTCCATCCTCCAATACTCTCCCAATGAGGACAGAAGTAAAGTCCTCTCAACCTTCTGCAAATGTGCACCATCCCAAAATAACCCCTCAAATGTAGTAACTCCCCCACCCTCGATCCACCAAAAGGAGAATGATTCAACCCCACACTGCACTGCCCGTAAAAAATCTGCACAGAACCTAGCTAGCTCACCTACACAGCCCTCCCCACAGAACAATAGCAGTACCAAGTCTGCCCAGAGGAAATCCAAACCTAGGAAGAATCTTCTAAGCAAAGAATTAAGTAGTATAGCAACAAATCAGGAAACTAGGCATGAACATTCAGAAATAAATCTACTTGACCTCACAGCGGCCGTAGCTCAAAACTCAGAGAATGCTAGTATCTGTATAGAAGAGCTAGAGAGTGAGCTAAACTACTGAAAACCTACATCTAATGGTGAAATGATCCCTATTAAATCCCTCACAGTAGATTTGAGGCTTGAGAACCCTTCACCAAATGCAACTAGAATAATTTCTACTATGTCTGAAAATGTGGGCGAAAAAAACCCTAGTAACAGTAATAAATTATGGCAGAGTGCAGCAGAAGTAAGTGAACCGGACGAAGAATTCATAACTCACCACTCTAGGAGATTTAAAAAATCACATAAGAAAAAACTGCATTCAACCCAAGAAGACTACTTAGTAGACAAGCCTTCCCCTAAGCAGGTAAGACAACCCTCAAGATATCCAAAAAGAAATCTCCAGAGACAATGACAAAAGCCTTAACTGGAATATAAGGGGAGTAGGTAACATACCCTCACATAGACAGTTAATTAGATTAGTCAACCTACATAAACTGGAATGCATAATCCTGTTAGAGTCAAAAATTAAGAAAGAAAGGATCGAATTCTTGCTAAAAAAAGATCAAATTCGCACAAGGAGTAGCAAACTATTCGGGTACAATATGGTTTTTGTGGAAACACTCGATTACATGCTCAGTTTTTGTTGATACCCTGCAGTTACTCATTATGCAAGCTTTCATTAAAAACTGCTCTAACATTTGTTATATTGGAGGGGTGTACGCAAGCTGCAACAGGTTGGGAAGACAGGATCTCTGGCATACAATGCGCCCAGTCAGCCATACTATCGCTGAACCACTCCTGATTGGTGGTGATTTTAATGCTATATGCCTGGCAGAAGAAAAAAAGGGAGGAAGGCCCATTAATCTTGGCTCTGCCGCAGATTTTATTGAGACTACCAAGACTGTTGTCTCTCCGATGCAGGTTTTAGTGGAAGTCCATTCACATGGTGCAATAACATAACACGATCTGCTCGAGTTTGGAAAAGGCTGGACAGAGTATTATTGTCCGAGAGGTGGATAATCGAGGGTGAGAAAGTCCAAGTTTCTCATCTGAACAGAGGCTTCTCGGACCACGCTCCCTTGTTAATAGAAATGCTTCCCTCGAGCCCAAGACCACCAGGGCGATTCCAATTTCATAGATTTTGGGTATCACACCTTCTAGCAGAGGAAATCTTCTGGAAAGAACAAGCAAGAGTAAAGTGGCTTAAAGAGGGGGATAGGAACACCTCCTTCTTCCACCGTACTGTCCAGTTAAGGCGAAGTAAATCCTCCAGAATCTATCTCCCAGCTAGGAATGGTAGCACTGTCCCTCCACAGGACGTTCCTAAACTGCTAGTGGACCCTTCACGAAGCAGTTGGCATCTGAGAGCACAACAAACTCACCAAGACTACTAAGCAATATTCACAGGTTAGTCTCGGATCAAATGAATCAGAGCTTAATAGTCTGGCCTGAGTTGGACGAAGTTAAATCAGCAGTCTTCTCAATGAATGAGGAAAGCTTCGTAGATTTGCTTAAACTTAATTATTCATTAATTAAAAATTATCAAATAACATCACCATAAAACCATCAAAATATGAAATTTTGATACTTAGTATATTATTATTTTTTATATATTATTGATTTTGACGGGATTTAATATTTTTTATATCCTAATAAAAATATATAAAATTTCGACATTATTGGTGACACATCTTATTCTCAATCTCAATCAACACTCCATTCTTTTTACATACATAGGAAGCCAAAACCGAAGGCGAAGCCAAGGAAAAAACAGGAACCAAAATCCAGAGGAAAGAACAACAAACGAGGATCAAAATAATGGTTAGCCTGATTCATTGGGGGCAGGTCACCCTCCACCAGCTGAGCATTGTGGAATGTGAAAATCTTGGTTAAATGATCAGCCACCTTCGGACATACACAACCTTATCCAATGAACACTCCTTTGGACTATTCTATTCACTGACCGAGTTGAACAAAAACAGTGACCATCAATAATCGCTCGTGCGCCAAACACCGTCAATATAAAACTCCTATTTTCCGAGTTTACAGAGGCAGCAATACTAACGGAGTGAATTTCACATTATCGGTTCCGTTAACTTGGCTGTTCAACTTTTTTTTTTTTCAGAAATGAGACTTTTATCCGCGTATTGTGGTTGGTCTTGGGCGGAGCTAGTCATCGTCATGGAAGAACTCCAGAATATGCAGCATCCGCCACAGAAACAAGGTTGGAGTATGACACTGGTACCATTTTTTCGTTATCAAATGGGAGTCTCCAGTTACTTCCTCTTCCCTCCGCTGATGGTTAGCGGATCAAAGCTTCGTAGAGCTTCATTTACGGCAGCACGAGTAAATGCAGATGATTTGGGATCATATCCGGGCTGTAATCTTTGAGTGGTCGATACACGACCGCCACCGGCACTGGTGATTGGCTTCGAGTGATGGTTTTCACCAGGGCCACCAGATGAGCTTGGCCTGCTGCTCGATGCTATGGCTCGCTTTGAAGTGCTTGTGGCACGAGATGTTCGGCCACGATCAGAATCAGTTAGCTGGAGAATCAAGAGGGGAAAAAAAGAACCATAGTGGGTTTAAATTGACATATTTTCAGACTGGATGAAAGGCAAATGAGAGATCTGTTTAAATATTCGCTTACTGCCTCTTTAGATGATACAAGATCTTCTGATCTGTTCCTCGACTGATCTCCACGCAGGGCTGCACCAGAAGTATTTCTTCGGGCAAAAGCTTCCACGGCTCCACTGAATCTATCTCGAACTTCTTGCTTCGCTGAAAAATCAGATATGATAAATGTCCATCAGCCCTTGAGGCGGAACACAATGCGGGTCGTACGTAAAACAAAATATCGAAAGGAAGAGGGAAAGAACAGAAATGGCATGTTAACTAAATGTGGGAGAAAGATATAATCAGAATTAAGCATCATATATAGAATCAGCTAGTGGCACAGTGGTGGTGAGCTTAGTATTGACCAATGTTTGCATGCATCATACCCAAAAAAAATTTACGGATAACTGTATCCAGTTAGCAATGGGAACAATATAGTATTCTTCAACGAATTACAAGGGGTGCAGTGGGTTTGAATCAAACCTCTTGGATTTGGTTCTTTCTCCGTTGGTTTTAAAATGACATATCGGGTCTTCTCCACATCTAGGGCCTTCAAAACTACAGATGAAAACCATGTGAACATATATTAGCCAGTGCACATGACCTACAACTAAGGGAACAATAAAGAAAAACCTTTGAAATTCTCGAGTCCAGGCACACCTGGAGTCTTTTCAACTCTTTCTGCAGACGGCCCTGGATTTAAAGGGATTTTTGCCATTGGCTGGTGAAGAGAAAACCATGTGAACATATATTATCCAGTGAAAGTATTGATGATATAAAATAAATCTATGAACGGAGAAAAACACTAACTCGGGCTCTAGAACTGGATGCGGTTTGTGGGTGCTTCAACACAGTCCAGTCAAACACGTAATCAAACTGATAACCTGATGCATCGATATGATAATCAAGGTAAAAAAAATGGTTAGCTGGATTTACAAATCGATATCCAGATCAATGAAGTTGCCCACGAAAAGGAACAAGAAAAAAGAAATGATTATTTGACTCCAAACATATCATTTACCTTCTCGAATAAATAGGTCTCGGAAAAGTCTCTTCAAGTATGAATAGTCTGGCTTATCTTCGAAT
>JAOYMZ010073127.1:0-12017 GCA_025802335.1 Pinguicula primuliflora | reverse complement strand
CGGGACTTCTTTACTCTCTATACGAGTCTAGAGTTGTCTTGGTATTATAAATGTAAATTTGGTAGGATTGTGACATTTTATATAATCCTCATCATCAAATAGATCAATCTGCCCACCAATCTCTGATATCTCTCCCGAGCGACTGATTCTTACCCATCTGCTCTCAACTTGACCCTCAGGTCAACAGGTGTGACTGCTGGTGTATATCCCAACATTCCAGCCTCAGTGAGGAGGTCTAGTGTATACTTCCTCTGTGACAGAACTATCTCGTCCACTCCATGAACTATCTCAATCAAAAGAAAATAGTGTAGTGATCCCAGGTCCTTTACTTTAAACTCTTTTCCCAACTTCTCCTTCAGTTTAGCAATCCCACTCTCATCATCACTTGTGATGATCATATCATCCACATATACTGCTAAAATGGTGATATGACCTCTGTGATGCCTGAAAAATACTGTATGGTCGGTATTAATCTGCTGATAGTCCATGCCTGTCATAGCCCTTCGAAATCTGTCAAACCACGTTCGAGGAGACTGTTTCAGCTCATAAAGAGATTTCTTGAGTCTAGGCACCTTACCAATTGTGTTCTTGGTCTCGAACCAAGGGGGTATTTCCATGTACACCTCCTCAAGCATATCATCGTAAAGAAATACATTCTTCACATCCAGTTGGTGAAAATTCCATCCTCTTTTGACCGCCAGGGAGATAAGTGTCCTCACAGTGCTCATCTTCGCTATAGGTGCAAAGGTCTCATCATAATCTATGCCGTATGTCTGACTGTACTCCTTCGCCACCAACCGTGCCTTGTAGTGTTCAATGCGTCCCTCAGGGTTCTGCTTTAGGGTGTACATCCACTTGCATCCAACAGTTTTCTTCTCCGGTGGTAGTACCACCAACTCCCAAGTCTTGTTCTTCTCAAGAGCTTCCAGTTCTTCAAACATGGCTGCCTTCCATTTTGGGTCCGTCTTTGCAACCTGCCATGAGTTAGGAATAGAGACCTTGTCCAATGATGCAATGAATGCCAAATGAGTAAGTGACAAATGAGAATATGACACATAATCGTCAATATCATAACCATATCGATCACGAGGAACTCCCGCATTAATGCGAGAGGATCTCCGCACTGCAACATGGGTAGGAGCAGGAGGAAGAGGAACTATATCACCGTGGGATTAGGAGCTGCATCCAGGACAGGCATCTCCAGAGAAGGAACAGGTGAGGGATTGATAGATAGATCTCGAACCAACACATTATCACTATCCTCCCCCTTCACCTGAGTCTCACCACCATCTTGTGAGCTCTCAGATTCATCAACTCCAATCGGCACAATAGGACAGGGGACAAGACCCACACTCACAATACGCCCAGGCTCAACCCTAACACTCACACCTCTATCTCCAGTACCACCATCTACACTACACCGCACATCTGATAACTCACAGAAAGGAGACACCATCTCAGCAAAAAAAGGCTCATGCTCTCGGAATGTAACGTCCATACTCACATATAGTCGTCTCTCAGCAGGACTTCAATACACATATCCCTTTTTAGTCGTAGAATACCCGACAAATGCACATTTTATGGCTCGAGAATCCAACTTACCAATAGATGGTCGGCGGTCCTGTACAAACCACATACAACCAAAAATACGCAATGGAAGGAGCTCTCCCCTATGACCAGTCAGCACATCAAAGGGAGATTTCCAATCTAAAATACGAAAAGGTAATCGGTTAATCAATCGGGCAGCGGTCAGAACAGCTTGTCCCCATAAGTACTGGGGGACATTCGTCGAAATCATCATACTCCGGGCAACCTCAAGCAGATGTCAGTTCAGTCATTCTGCCACCCCATTCTGTTCTGGTGTGTATGGACACATAGTCTGATGAATGATACCATGAGAGGACATATACTCACCAAAAGCAAAGTTGGTATACTCGGTACCATTATCAGAGCGCAAAACTTTCACGACTGCACCAAACTGAGTTTGAACATTTATGTGAAAATCCTTAAAATATGTAAAAACTTCACTCTTACTTTTCATCAAATAAAGCCACGTCACACGAGAGCAATGATCAATAAAGGACACAAAGTACTTGAAACCATTCACAGCAACTGTGGGACAAGGTCCCTAAATATCAAAATGTATCCATCAAAAACAGACGAACTTCTACTACCAATACTAGTATATGAGCTCCTCGTATGTTTCCCAAGCTCACAGGCATCACATACCAGTTTTCCTTAATTTGCTTGCCCAGAAAGGAATGGGTACAAGCGACTCAAAACACTAAATGAAGGATGACCAAGCCGCCTATGATGAAGCATCAACAAGTCCTCCACAGTACGACCATCAAAACCAATGACAATAGACAAAAGAGCAGAGTCTATATCATTCTGATCGAGATACTACAAGCTTTTATACCACGTTCCAGTCCCAAGACAACGTCCCGTCCCCTTCTCCCGGAAGATCACCTTAGGAATATCAAAAGATACAATACAGTTCAGTTGAAGAATAATAGCACTAATAGATAAAAGATTCATCGGATATGAGGGAGCATGTAAAACATCCGAGAGCGTCAAAGAACTAGGGCACGTCACCATGCCCTTACCAACCACAGGTTGAGCAGTACCATCAGCAGTATGAATGCTCTCTGGTATGGGTAATCGAGTATAGGAAGAAAACTTCCCAGAGGTACCAGTCACATGACGAGAGGCCCCCGAATCAACTATCCAACTAGGAGTGAGTGAAGAAGAATCAGAAGGCAATGCATGTGCAGTAGAAGTACCAGACGCAGCATGAGCATGATATCCATAGTTACCCTGATCACCAGGGACAAGAGTCCCTCTAGTATGCTACTGTCGCAAGCCGACATCATCCCATACTGCGTGCCCAGCCTCGGGTAATGCGGCGCCCTGCTCCTCAAAAATTGTCAAATTCGTACGAAAACCTCCTCGACCACCACGACCTCCTCAACCAATACGACCTCCAAACTGACCTCCTCGAACTCGACCTCCAGACTGATTGCGTCCTCATGCCTCGGGAAATCGAGGTGGTTTAGGACATAGCCTGCTCACATGACCTAACCATCACAGTTAAAATAATGATGAGTCTCCCCCTGCGGACCTGCCGGAGATATGACAAGAGTAGAACGTGCAGTAGAGGAAATAGGTACCACAGAACTAGAAGAAACCTCATTCGACTCTCCTCTTGCATGATAGCTGCAATGGCCTCATCAAGAGGCAGAATAACCGGTTGGGACAATAAAACTGCTCTCCGCTGATCAAAAATTGGGTTCAAGTCACTCAAGAATTTCATGGTACGGGAGTCGAGCGTATCCTGCCTACTACTACACATAGGGTCACTACAACTAGGTCGAGAGAAATGATCAAGATATGTCCACAAACGCTCAAGCTCGATAGCATACTCCTGCACACTACGATCACCCTGAACTAAGGTCCGAATATCGTGCCAGATCTCAAACATGCGCATATGATTCTCGACCCCACCGTATGTCTTCTTCAACTTAGCCCAGATATCCTTCACAAAGGGAATTCTATCCACACTCGAGGTAATAAAGGGTACCATCTAGTTCAATAACCATACAAACAATGTGACATGAGTGGATTCATGAGATTTCCACCCATCAGTCACATAGATAGCAGAATCTGTCAAATATCCATCAAGCTTCTTTCACAATAAGGTAGCCTCAACACGCTGTGCCCAACTCAAGTAAGTAGCTGAACCATCAAGCTTCAGATCTATAGGCAGAAGATCTAGCTTAATCTGCATCTCAAAAGAACTTCAAGACCCACTAGCATTCTTTACAAGCCCAGTCACCAACTTCAAAACTTCCGGGTCTACCTTACTCAAAACTTGTATCTCTTTAGACTTCATCTAACTTCAACAAATAACTCACCAATCACGCAATACACATAAACAATGCAATCTGCAATCAATAATCCAAGATCCTTCACAATGCCCAACCACCAATTAACGCTCAACTATCAACAACAACCATCAACAATCCAATCCACAATTCACATTTACCAACAATATTCAAACCCACATTTTCAAACCCACATTTCAATCCAACAAATCCAACAAATAAAATCCACCAAATAATATCCTCAATAGCGTATAGGTCCAAGATCCATAAAAAATCAACAACAAATTCACCAAATAATATCCACTACACTGCCGTGGCAAAAAGGAACAACCTTTGTTGTGAAATCTGCAAAAAGGAGCAACCTTTATCATCAACTCCACAAACACTTATCCAAAAACGCCACAAACTCATTTCAAAGAAGATAAGATCAAGCTACAAAAAATGGTATGCCAGAATTCTTCCACAAACTCCCAGAATCAGAATGTTGCCGGAATCAGGGGTTCCGGGCGACGGAGGCCGCAGGCGAGCAGTCGTCGGAATCGTGCCCCGTCGTCGGAATCGTGCCCGTCGCGAGAATCGTGCTGCCGTGCAACCAGATGCACAGTCGCGTGCCGCAGTGCAGGTGGAGACGGTTTTTCGCGCAGGCCGCGGCACTGGAGGCAGGATGACGGTCAGCGACGGAGAGCGGTAGCGGGCAGCAGAAATCTGGTGGCGGCGGGAAGAAAGGATTACTAGGGTAAAACTCCGATACCAAATTGGCATAAGGGGAAGAGTTTTTTTGCATTCCAAATTGTGGTACATATACATATATTTGTGAAATGGCCTTACTACCCTTTTCTAATATACCAACTGACTCCATCATTGATGCTTGCACCCCCACTTTTCTTCCGACTCCCTTTCCTCCAATTCATAGTAGAAGGCTACAGAATTGTACTTCAGTAAACAGCAATAGCGAACTGGAAGAGGGAGATGGAGAGGGAGAGGGAGAGGGAGAGGGAGAGGGAGAGGGAGAGGGATCAATAATAAGACGACTTTTGGAAATTTCTAATTAGAAATTAATATTTTATTAATAAAATATTAATTATTACGTGAATAATGATACTTATACTCTCAACTTTGACACACCTTTATAAACCCCCCTTATGTGACAACCATCATAACCACACATTAAAAAATTAGTAAGAGTATTTATGAAGAATATCAATTTTAAGAATATGTGTAGCATTGTTCTTATTATAATGCGTCGCTAACTGCTCTGGTTCTGTCTCCGCCAGAATAAGATAGTCAGTTGTGCTGGTATGTCTTCCGGGATAAAGAGAGTTTCAACTAATATCATTTTTCAGTTCCTCTATTGAGGAAAATGATACAAGCCACCATTTTTTGACATCACATGGATGTAATGATACGTAAAACTCGAATGTCGTAAATTAATTTTATTAAATAAAGTGGTTTTATTTAAACCTTGTACTTGAATGATGAAAAATGAAAATATCCTTATAGTAAATCGTTAGTACCATTTACTTAAGACTATTTGTTAGAGCAATATATTTTACAAATATCAGTTAGCGTGTAATTACATAGGAATCGATAAAATAAAATAATGAACATAGGAATAGATAAGTTCCAAACGCTCCTTAGGAATGTGAAGGGAGGGGGGCCTCTTTGATTATGGAAAAATTAGGATTTGTAAAGGAAATTCATTGAATGAGAACAGGGAGGTAGATTGATGGACAGAAGAAATTGACTGAATGGGCAATTAATTCGGATGAGAGTCAGGCCTTCTGCCTGATTTCGGAGAGTGGTTTCTTCTCCTTAAATTTGCACTGAAGTAGTGCCAAGACCATTAAGTGTGGCCTGGTAGAAATGGCTAAGAAACAGGTATTACTACTGATGCCATGGTTGTGAAGAAGACAGGGAAAACCAGTACTAGAACGTACAACAACACTGTGAATAGGCAGGAAGAGGTGTGGGAGTCCGAGTTTTCTGAAGAAGAAGACCTTCACGATTTTGGTAAGAAATTACTGAGATGGTGTGGAATTGTATAAGGAATTTTTACTTGAGTTTAAATTTGTTTCCTTACTGATTTTCTAGATCGTTAGCCTAAGGGTGAAGTTCGTCCAAAATGTTTTTCGTGAAAATCTTCTAAAGTTACTTATCCTTCTTCTTCACTATTTTGATTTCGTCTATATTGAAAATCAATAAAGGTAGAGATTTTCTTAGAAGACTCACTGGTTTACTAGGCTTTACTAGGTTTGCAAGCATAGGGAAATGATTTCAATTGAACCATAATTTAATTTAGTTCTAGAAACTTGACAATCATTTAGCAAACATTTTTCAAAACTTATGCTTCCATGCTTATGTGCTTTTCTGGGTGAGGTTTATTTATCAGCAATATACGCTCCAGAGAGCATGAGGTGAGTTGAGCTACGGTTTCGAGAGTTGGCCTACGGGCCTGAGTGTTAGCCTATAGGTCCGAGTGTTGACTTGCAAGTCCGAGTGATTTGGCTTAAAGGCCCAAGTGGTTTGTTCATTTTATGATCCGGAAGTGATGCTGTGATTTACTTTGTATGGTGCATTGTGCTTGGAAATGATTTGGTTACAAGGGAATGAGATCATAAATGTACTTAACTGTAAAACCTATGCAGAAATCGATACGTATATCCCTGGGAACCATTACTGTGAGTAGGTGAACGAATTTTGGAGGAATCATTAGTTGAATGCTATCATGTCTCATCGTGTTGCCCATTTTGAAACCTTTCCTGTTATCCCAATAATTTCTTACTGAGCTAAAATAGCTCACAGGTGTAACACCACATATTTTTTTAGATTCTGAACAGGGGCAAGGTTAGAAAGAAGGAGTGGAGACTGCTGTGTGTTGTCATTTCAGAAATAAGAACATTAGACAGTTTCTTTTTATGCTAGTTGCTGTTAAAAGGACCTCTGTTCCCAACCCTGACTTATTGTTTCGATTTAACCGTCTCGTGTAAGAACGATTTTTGATATTTCGCTCTTTTGTGAGCTACGTTTATGTTGAAGACTATGTTTTATGCTAGACATATTTTGGGTCATGACAATGGATATGTACACGGATATGCAATACCGTTTGCTAGTTTGATCCGCAAGTTGGCAACTCAGCCTTTGTACACATATGTCAATGAATGAAGCATCTCTTTCAATTTCTTTAACGATAATATTTGTAATCGTTGACTTTATATTATAAAATTGATGAAATGATTGATATGATGTGTTTTATTTTTATTTTTTGTTTAAGTCATTCGCTCGGAAATCGAATGTTCATTCGTTTCTAATCCGAATACACGAGTCGGAATAAGCACAACAATCATTAATGACTTCTATTTCATAACAATCCATTCGTTCGAAACCCGAATAGCCTTTCGATTTCTATCACAACAGTCGAGACTAGATGAACAAATTATCTACAACATGAGATGCTTAGATGGAGTGGATTGGAATGGAAAATAATCAATTTCCCTTATTTACCGGTTTTTAATATAGCAAATAAAAGGATTCTAATATACCTGATGTCAAATTCAAATATACTTGTTGAGTTCACAGCGACTATACATGTATGACGATCGAATTTACCACGACAGAACTAAAATCATACTTGTGGACCGTATGTCAGTCGAGTTCACTGCGACTGGACCAAAATAATTAATAACGTTGCTGAATCCCGTCGAATGATATCTCCACAAATTGCTGGACGAGACAGACGGGTTGAGGCATTTGTGAAAGTTCTCTTCGACTGCTTTTAGCATCATCTTCTGCTGTTCCATTGATGCATTGGCGCACGGCATAGGCAGCTATTCGGCCTAACACATTAACTTTCATCATATATTGGTTGATGTTACCTCGAATGGCAGAGTCAATGACAGCTTTCATTTCAAAAATCAAAACAATCCATTCGTTTGAACTCGGATAGTACATTCGTTCGGAAACCGGATAGTCAAGACTAGATGAACCAAATTATCAACATTCTAGACTCTTCCTATTTAATTTCCACGAGTATCCTAGATACGATTACTCCGGTGACCATTGCAGTTATCGTTAGACAAGACAGGCGAACTGCAATGGTAATCAACATCATCATCCATTGTTCCATTGAAGCATTCGTGCAAGGCAGCTATTCGGCCCAATGCGTTAACTTCTATCATACGGTAGTTGATATCAATGCGTATGGCTCGCCCTCCAAGTAATTCGACCTGAAGGGCAAAGTCAGAGGCAATGTCAAAAAATTTGATTATGCCAGCCACCCGACGAAGTTTAGAGGCAGAAGTAGCAAAGTTGAGTGATAAGCTCCAAAATACGGTGGCAATTCAGGCTGTATTAGTGGCGTCGAGGTTATCCAGACTGAACATGTCGGACCATGCTGGGTCATGCCGGGTCATTGTGTTCAGCGGTTACAATGTCAAAGGCGGCAGCAGCTGTGACAAGATCGTCGAGTGCATCGTCAAGGGCGACATTGGATGCAAAATCATTTGGGATATTTTCGGTAATGTTGCATAGGGGATGAGGTGTGTGACTTCGGAGGCAAAGGCGATGATGGCACAGAAGTCAATGAATGAGACGACAATAAGGTCGGAGGCGATCACGATAAGGACAGTAACTGAATCGGCTAAGGCAGCAACGACGACATCCATGGTTTGAACTTTTAAATTCTAGGTTTTTCACTGTAGGAGATTATACAGTAAAAAGTCTTTTGGTTGTTGACTTGATTATAAGGTTTTATGACAGTTTAGTATTGTATTTCTTTTCTTCCTTTTCTATTAATGACTTTTAAGTAAAAGAAAAATATAAGTAAATAAAAAATAGAATAAGAGGTTATAATTCGAAATAGGATTCTCGCGGAGGTCATTTGTCCAATCCTTCATTTTGTGGATAATTAAGTGGGAGTTTGCATTTTACTCAAGTTCCACTTTTCTTATATTTGTACCTTATTTTCCGAAGTCAAAATTTAACATACAATAAATTCATGTCATATTTGGTTATTACTATTAGAATTGATATGAATGATGAAAAATTATTACATCAATGATCAAAAGTCTCGTGGTTTAGTGAGGATTAAGTAGTTCTTAGTTATAATTTAAAAATTATCGATTGCAAATTTGTCGGACCCTATTGGAACATGACACTCTTTTTTTTGGTAGGTAAGTATTTAGTTTTTTATTAATAGAAACTGTCCAGAAGGAGATATTATATATTTACAACATAAGCCATTTCATTTTCTCTCAAACACCATCGCCTAAACCCGCAGTTTAGTGTGCAACCTCTTCAGTGTCGCTTTTTTTTCATATGCATCAATATTTTCAAATGAGAGCTATCCGCATGAACGCTGAGTAAATTGGCTAGTTGAATTGTAGCACTAGCTTCTGCTCTTAGATCTGCTTGTTGCATAGCTGCTAGTACATCCTGTGTATCCTTTGAAACTCCCGAGATAATAGGCTTCTGGATTTTTGATTTACCCATGCACTTCATCCTTAGACTGTGTTTGCGGGAGCTTATACTTTTGTAGAAGGACTTTTGAATGGAGAAAGTTAAAAAAATGAGCTTTGTAGAGAAGTTTGTATGTGTTTGGAAAAAATGTTTTGTCATGGAAAAAGTCAAAAGTGTAGTGCTTGCAAATATTTTTTGAAAGCAACTTCTTTTAACTTGTAAAAATGAAAATACAAAAATAATCTCGAATTTTGGATTATCACTTTATGGACAAGGATAATTATATCACATTTGAACTTGGATTAATTTCAAAATTGTTATCGAGAAAAGTCATTCAAAAGCTACTCTCACATAACTTTTGAATTTTAGGCTTTTTTTGACTTTTTTGTAGATAAGCCAAAGTTTAGTAATTAAACACTCCAAAAACAGCTTATGCTTTGGCAAGTATTTTAATACATGTTTAAAGTACCCTCATCTATTGTCTCACTTGAGATCAGATTGAATCATTCGAGCTCGATGCCGGGAGGAGTTATAATGGGTTGTTTCAGGAAAATAGTCCTATGATTATTTGCTGGTGTATATGGAAACATTGTTGCCAAATCTATAATGATGAAGATGTAAATTTTGCCTCAGTGGTTGGTGAGGCTAAAGCAATTATAAGAGAAATGCTTAGTCATTCTCATACAGTTCACTTCAGGGCACACAAGCTGATGAACGTAACTCAACGATGGAGGTTAGTTTTAATCTACATGTACCACCGATTACTATACGTAAAAAAGAGAAGTGGATTGATCCTGGATGTAATTGTCAAAGGTTGAATTTTTTTGTGTACTCACCCAAGAGAAATGATAAAACAAGCATTGGAGGCATATTTTGAAATCACACAGGCATACTAGTTGAAGCTTTTTCAATACAATCCCCTCTGAGACTAAACGAGCTAAGCACCTTGGAGTTATGCTTACTGAGATATACACACCACACGGTTGCAATGGAGTTTGCCATTCCTAGTTCGATTGGATATATCATACATGGTCAAGATGATAAATCTCTGTGGAGGGATTACATCCAATACTCACAAATCAAACAGTTGCTATAGCAGTATGGCCACATAAAACTGATTCAACTTGGGAAGAATCAGAAGTAAATTGTAGTTCTTCTTGCTAAGTTGGGTGTTGCTCATGGAAATCATAATATTTTCACAAAAGATTCATTGCAAGAACGCGAATTACAAGTAGCTAGTAAGAAATCAAGAGAAGAAGGAGGCCAAGGGAACCATGAATCAAGAGAAAGAAACTAAAGAAGCAAGAGGAAAAGCTCAAGTGGTCTACAAGATCAAAGCAAAGGATGGCAACGTTGTTGCAAATGAGAAAAGCTTTGCTACTAATGTCAAGGCTTCCACTTTGAAGTCGCAAGTAGATCATGATAACACAGAGGTTGTAGCCAATCTCTTGGTAGCAACCTCCGGTCAAGGTACTCCTCAACCCCAAAAGTGCACTCCTCTAATGTTATTGTTGATGAGATTATTCATATTGTTGATGAGAATGATGATATTGCTCGTGAGAAGCATGAAGGTGTGGATGTTCCACCTTCTACTTTTTTTTAGCAAAGCATGTTCCACCTTCTACTGTTGTTGATATTGTTACTATTGTTTTTCTTTCCTCCCCCAAGGGCATAAGTAATCATACTAATATGTTCTCATGCCTAGATGATGATGACACCAAAATTTCCTGGGAGCCCGAGAAGAACCAAGCAAAAAAAGCTAAGGAATCTAATGTTGGTGAAAGAAGCTTGTCTAAGTAAGTTCTTATTGGTGAAAGTAGCAAATCAAAGGAATCTTATGTTAGTGAACAAGTAACATCTCCAAAAGAAACATCTATTCCACATCAAGCAATTGAGGAAGAGGATTCAAGAAATGATCTCATGAAGCAAGCTCCAACTAAAGTCTCTAATAAAGCCTCCTCCAAGAAAGCATGAGCTAAAAAGAACAAAGCCAAGAAGCAAGAAGAGGAAGAAGAACAAGAACAACACTTGGAATAAGAACAAGCCATGGCTACTCATTCTCCATCATGTGTAGAACCACTCCTTTCTACATGTGAAGGAGTAGAAACTTTGGAGGAACAAGTTGATGATCATATTGAGGATGATTTGAATAGACCTACGGGTGTTATGAGCAAGGAAAAGGAAGAAGAACTATTCAAGGGATTATCCATAAGTGAAGCTCCCCCTTCCAAATACCGCACCTCCAATGAAGAAAGTGAAAGTGAAAGTGAAAGTGAGGAAGAAGAGGAGAACGACACTCTGATTTTGAAGCATGTTAAGTCCAAGGAACACTCTCTCTCCCCTATCAGGACAAGATCCAAGACAAACTCAAAGAAAGTATGAATCAAGCCATGATATGGAAGACAAGATGGATAACAAATATTCCCTCCCTTAGAAGACTCAATAAACTTATCAAGCTATATAGGATAACTCTTCTTGCCCTTTTGGATCCCAAGCAAGATTCTAGCAAAATTTTGGATATGATGAAGTTGGGATTCTCTTTTTGCCAATCCAATGGAGTGACCACCATATGGATGTTTTGGAAGGATCCTTGGGATGGTTCTGTTAGTGACCGAATGGCCTTGGAAGGTGAAGAGTTGGAGGCCAAGGGAGGTGTACTCAACCTTGGGAAGGATTAAA
>JAOYMZ010073116.1:0-12017 GCA_025802335.1 Pinguicula primuliflora | reverse complement strand
TGATATTCTGGACTTTTTCAGTGACTTCTGGTGTGCAGGGCGACTTACTAAGGGGTTGAATTCTACAATGGTTGCTCTGGCCCCTAAATGTGACACCCCAGGTTCTATATATTTGATTTCAGACCTATATCAATGGTGGGCTCCATATACAAACTCTTGTCTAAAGTACTATCTATGAGATTGAGAAGAATCTTGCCAAGAATAATATCCCATCATCAAACAGGATTTATTCAGGGCAGATATATTATGGACAGTGTTCTGCTGACCAGCAAAGTATTGCACGAAGCTAGAGTAAAAAAAAAGAGCTACTCTATCCTTAAAGTCGACTTCTAGAAAGCTTTTGATAGTGTAAACTGGAGCTATCTTTGGCAGATCATGGAATCAAAAGGCTTTTGCGATAAATGGATGGCTTGGATAAAGGAATGCGTTTAAACAGCCTATCTATCTATTATGGTAAATGGAAGCTCTTGTGGTGAATTCAAAATGCAAAGAGGCTTGCGACAAGGGGATACTCTGTCTCCCCTACTCTATGCACTAGCTGCGGAAGGCCTGCATCTAGAGCTGCCAACTTAGGAATTCTGGAAGGTTATAAAGCTGGAAGTGATGAGGTTCAAATGACTCATCAAATGTTCGCAAATGAAACTATAATCTTCGGAAATGGTTAAGTAATGGACATGCTAACCATCAAAAGGATCCTCAGAATATTTGAATTAACATTTGGCCTCAGGGTTAATTTCCATAAAAGTAGCTTGATGACTTTCAATATCCCAGATGCTGATAAAATGCAGTAAACAGAGATCTTGCACTGTAACAGTGGCACAATCCCATTCAAATATTTAGGTGTTCAAGTGGGGATTAATCCTCGACTCATCAGATCCTGGACTCCTGTCCTGGAGGCTCTAAAAAGCATATTGGCTGGCTGGGTGGGATAAGAGTTACATATCGATGGGAGGACGCATTACATTGATTAAATCTGTTCTTGCCTCTATCCCTATCTACTACTTATCCATCTATAAAGCTCCTATTTCGATTCTGAAAAAGATGGACAGCATGATGAGCAGATTTTTTTGGGGGCAAGCAAACAAGTGGCTCGGGGAAAATATCCTGGATAAAATGGAAGATCCTATGTTACCCTATCCGTAGAGGGGGGAATGGTTTTAAATCACTGAAGCAATTTAATCTATCCTTGCTGGGTAAATGGGGCTTCACACTATCCAAAGAGCCTAACAGCTTATGGGTGAAGGTGTTGATGTCCTTATATGGCCCAATCAATCTTGCTAATACCCGAAGAAGTAGGACACATTCTGTGTGGTGGCAAAACATACTCAAGCATATTCTAAAGGCAGATTGGTTAAAATCTAGATTGCAGCGAAGAATTGGCAATGGAGATAGGACCCTATTCTGGAATGAACTCTGGCTACTCATCTGACCCCTATCTGCCGAATATCCGGAGCTATACCTCAATGCTTCAGATAAAGACATCTCAATACCAGAAAAGGGATTTTATGATCTTACTTGGCGAACTTGGTGGTGGAATTGGGCCTGGTCTTATCCCTACATCGAAGTGGAGCTAGACCAACTGATGCTCTTGTTATCCCATTTGAGTAGTATTCCTGAGCGCACAGCGAATGAGGATAACTGGCAATGGAATGCACCAGATTATGTTACAGCTGAAATATACACAGCTATTATGTTTGAAGAGTGGATAGCTGGTGAGACAAACGACAATTTGGGGAAAATTTGGAACAGATATGTACCTTCGAAGATTTGCGTCTTCTACTAGCGGGCTTTGCAAAATAGGATCCCAACATCTGATAATCTCCTCAAATGAGGTGTTGATTCTGCATCTATCATCTGCTCTTTATGTGAGGAATAGCACGAATCGGTTCCTCATCTTCTCTTATAGTGCCCCGTTGCCAAACAATTTTTGGAGATATGCTTACACTTGCTTCAAATCCCGATGACCTTGCCTCCAGATCCTGTGGATCTCATATTGCCCCAGACTGTGGCGACTTCATCTTCAAATTTGTGAAAGATTTGGCCAGCATTTTGGCAAGTCCTTCTCTGGACTTTGTAGAAGATAAGAAACTCTGCTATTTTTCTCCAAGAAGCGCCAGAGATCAGACGACATTAGAGAACCTGCAAACACGACGTTGGCTGTTATTCAGGGTGCATGACCAATTGGGGCCTAGAGTATGGACTAGGAGAATGGATAAGAAATCCCATGTGCTGTATAAAGTGTTGAATGGTTGGGCTAGCTAAAACAGACCAAAAATTGTAAATGTGTACATAGATACAATCAATAAAATAATCTTACCTACCAATTTTTTTTTCAAAAGTTCCATTCTCCCTTATTTATCACTTTTAGCGCTTCCAAACAGTCTGAAGAATGTGTGAAGGTGACCGTTTGCAAATCCCTTATACTGTGCTAGTTGAAGACCGAAGTAAACGGCCCACAATTTTGCTTCTAGAGGGGTACACAAGCCAATCTTCTGGGAGAAGCTGACAATCCACCCAATGCCCGATGATGAGAGATAACCACCTACTGCTGTGAGCCCAAAGTAGCGGACTACAGCTCTGTCACAATAGAGGTGCACCTTCTCCTTTGTTATTTGCTACTATGTGCGACAAAAAATTAATTAATTATGTTATGAATTTTGAGGTTCACAATCTTAAAATTCCAATTACAACAATAAAAATTGACTACGCTTACGAAAAGTAGAGTTGGATCATCGTTGTAACCAATGCAATTTCTCGATAAAAGATATGCTGTAACCTGAAATAATAAATAGTAAATTGTAAAACCTGATAGATAACTTCAATATACAAATAACATGTAGCAAGTTCACTAAAATGAAACATCTATGCTTGGTTTGGTACGCAAATTCCAAATGAAACAGAACCACTCAACCACTTTTACAAGCATATGGAGCTACTTAAGGGGCGTGTTGGTAGTGAAACATGGAAGGCTATGGCAAGCTACGATGTGGTACATATGAAAAGAACGAAATGGAGTGAGATTTGATAATGAAGGAATTACGTATGTGGAAGAAATTATCAAGCTCTCCTCATGGTTCTGGATGGATGCGCACGGTCTCAAGTCTTCAGGACCGTCACTCTCGAACTGAATGCGCCATCCCTTGCTAGCATGTGGACTCAGTCATGCATTTAAGCCACCTTGAAATATCTTAGTATGGACAAGATAGTAGAAGACAGGCGTGTACTTGGATGTGTTATCCGAATTTATAATTTTTTTTATAGGTAAGAATTTTATTTTTAAAATTTTTTACAATATACAACGCATTTTGTTGGGTCATGCCCCACAATTTGTAGTTGTATATATCGTGTGTACTCATTAAATTACTTAATGGAATCTTTTTCTTATAAAAAAACTAAAATGAAACAACATATAAAATATAAGAATAATGCTACTTGTACCATCTTTTAGGACCTCATTTTTAAATTTCATGACGTGGCTACTATCACAACCACTCTACAAAAAACCACACATAAAAAGTGTGGTTGTGATGCTTGCCACGTTATGGGGTTTAAAAATGAGATCCCAAAAGAGGACACATGTAGCATTACTCAAAAATAAAATTACATATGATGCAGTCCAACACCCAATGTTCCTCAACCATTTGGATTTGTTAAATGTCCGGATCGGGGAAGTTAAATGTCCATAAGTTGGATTTTGGTTTCATAAAGCTCAACTCATCTCATGGTCATTCCATAATCTATTTCGGATTTTGCTCATGTGAAAAATTTATTAAAAAAATAAATAATCGAATTCGTATTCTATAAAGGGACAAGTTCAAGGGACATGAAGTTTTTTTTGTTGACAATTGAAAATATTTTATATATAAAAAAGATTTACATATTTACAAAAACTAAATGTTTTCCATTTTGTTCCTGGCCATTTCACAATCTGCTCCTTTTGTTCCCCTTCAGTTCCAACGAGGAGTTCTTGGGAAACTATTTTCCAGCGAGATTGATCATATGCTCATTATCGCAATCGGATCGTGCAGCCACATTTCTACCGGCGCGAACAGAATATTTTTCCTCTTTATCTTCAATTTGTACCGGAACAACACTTGAAATTGAATTGTGTGTACTGCATCTTCGATTCTCCAGTTTTCGGACTTGAATTGTAGTTGATTTTGTCTCCTCCAGATTTGCCAGATAATGACAGACCATATTGCATACCACAGTTGTTTGGAAGGTTTCTTCTGTTTCTGACTCAAGAACTGCACTTCGTTCGGCCCTCTGACCATCGGGTTCTGCATCTGTAGCCATTCAAGTACGCCATTCCACAATTCTACTACCTTTGTGCATTCATAGAATATGTGTTCGCTTGTTTCTTCATGATTGTTGCAAAACATACACAAAATCGATTGCTGATCATTGATGACATGTCTGATTTTCATATTGGCTTTCGTTGGTAGTCGATCTTGTTTCATGCGCCAAATATGGATGGAGATCTTTGCTGGTAGGTATGTGTTCCATACTGTGGTTAACTCTTGTGTGCTGGTTACCTGATTTGTGTCCAGTTGCTGCTGATTTGTGATTGAAATATATGCTTCTTTCACCTTGTATTTTCCTTTGTATTGACCTTTTGTAGTCCATTGATACTCATGTGTTTCCTGCATCGTGATGGTTGATAATAGGATGACCATGTCCTGTAATTCTGCTTCTTCCATTGAATCTAGATCACGTTTCCATTCCCATTTGTATGTCCAGCAATTGTCTTCCCATGCTCCATGTTGTTCCCGTGTGAAATTCCTTGTTTTTGTTTTCCTGTATAATCTGGGGAATAATTGTGACAAGCTTTGGTTTCCTGTCCACGAGTCCATCCAGAAATTGATTTTTTTTTCATTTCCTGTTGTGATGATCCATTGCTCACTGAACCAAGGGACGTGAAGTTATATATAATTTTATACATGAATTTTCAATTCCGACCACTAGTATCGTCCGTTGACGGAATCAGTCATATCGTTAAATAGGAGATACTAAATCTCATGTTTAGTTCCGGTTCCGGCAATTTTGCCGTCGGAATTTTCTAAAACCCTATTTAGGACTACTTCACTCAATTAAACAGTGATAATGTCGTCGAAAAATTACCAAAACTTTGGCTTATGATCTTCTATGTATAATCTTTCTAATGATGTGACCAATTCCGTCAACGGACGATGCTAGTGACCAAAATTAAAAATGCATGTATAAAATTATGATAACTTCATGGCCCATGAGCCCTCCCCTTCTATAAAAGTGAATATTTAGTTGAATCATATTTCCAATAAATGGAACTAAAATACTACATTGTTTATGTAGGATGAACTTTACAGAACTCGTAACCCTGAATAAATTATTATGGAGTTCGATATATTCGTGTATAGCTCTATAATTTAGTTACTAGTATTGAAATTATTCTAACCAACAATTCCATGTTTCGGTGAAGTTGGTTTCATCACCCATCAGTAGCTAAGATTTTTTTTTGATAACACAGGAAACCCTACCGAAGTAGGTAAACACAACGTCCTACCGCAATAGTCTGCAAACCACGGTAGGGAGGTAAGTCATACTTGACAAGTTATATGTAACAGGCTCAAGTAGTAAGGATTTCACAGTAATTTTTTGTTAAATTCCCTCCCAGGCACGGTAACCAAGGATTGCCGGAAAAGCTGGAACTCTTCGTTTCGCTCGTCATCGCCGACGCAGCAAGATCTACCAACACCATGGTGGATTAACTCTGCTGCTCCTTGGTCGCACACCCTCCCTGAAGACGTAATACACGTCACAGGGAGTCTGAATCTCCGATAAAGCCAAACACTCACGCACGCACAGCCACACCCCCACACATTCCAGTAGGATGGCCCCCCACCCGACTGCTCATTCCTGGCGGTTATATAGGATTAGGAGCGATCTTATGAAAGGGAAAGCCCTAGAAACAGTAGCTAAACCAGTTAGGAGTTCATACCAAATGACCCAACCGGTATTTTGGAAGAGTAACATGGTGAGCGACGAACAGGAAAAGGTTAGTATCTTCAATCGCCTTGGTCCGGAGATAGAAGAGAGAACATAAGAGTTGCGTGAAGATCAGGAAGTGTCCTTCTTCATTACCAACATTCCGGCAGATTTCCACACTGAAAACATGAAGGAGTTAATGGGACAACAAGGAGAAATGACGAAGTTTAATGTAGCCCGGAAAATATCTGCTGAAGGGTTATCTTTTGGATTTGCACCGTTCAAGAATCTTGAATCCTGCGAGGATATGCTAGCCATTCTGAATAGCATTTGGATTGGAAACTATAAGCTGAGAGCCAATGTTGTTAGGTATGAGAAATCGAACACTGCAAGAAAGCCACCACCCACACACGAGCATCAAAAGCCACGAAATTTCAACATACACGGAGGCAATCAACGAAATGAGAAATCATACCAACAAGTGGTGACAGGAAGAAAAAATCCAAACTGGGAGAAGGTGAACACAAAGGGAAAGGAAAAAAATCACTGATCTGAATGATATAAGAACTGACGGATACAACATACTGGTGAAAAGGGGAGATCCGGATCTGGAGATGAATACCACTGCAAAAGACACCAAATGGTTGAAGCATAGCAAATTGTGCAAGCTGCGAGATATTGGAAGTGAAGCAATTTTCAAAAGTGAATTAAGGAAAGGAGGATATGCAGCACTAAAAGTAAGTTTTGTAGGTGATGGAGGGATAATGATATGGGATGATCAAGAAGGAAAACTGCACACAGAACTTCTAAAGGTAGATAAAGATTGGCTGGAGCATTGGGTGGCTGATATCACAGACTGGACTGCTAGACCACTCAACAAATTCAGACACAGAAGCATAAAAATTTATGGTCTACCTTATCCAGTGTGGACTCAAGAAGTGCTTGAAAAATTGGGAAACAAACTGGGAACAGTGGTGTCCATTGATCAAATTACCTTAAGCAAAATGGATCTGGAAGCAGCACAGATGATCATTCGCACAGGAATCCATAAAACAGTGACAAGTAAAATGTGGGTAAGAGTTGATGGAATTGAATATGAGCTCACAGTAATAGAGGTGGATGAAAAAACAAAGGAAGAAGTTACTGTGACAACAACTCAGACTGATGATGAATTGATGAGCAGTACGGATGACGACTCAGAAAAGGAGCTCTATTCGGCATTCAATGATATTCAAGACAAACCTAACTGGAAGGAAGGAGAAGAGCAGGAAATAGATGAAGGATGGAAATCCTTGAAAAAAAGGCACCAAAAATACAGGAAAAGGAACGGAAAACATAACAGTCAGAACTCGCATTCTGTGAAAATTAGGAACAGCTCTGATGATGTAAATTCAAAAAAGAACAAGGAAAAGAATGTTGCAAATTTAGACACATCAGAAAGTGAAGCTGAAAATACATCAGATGAGGAAGAAATGAGCCAGTGTAGTGCAAAAATGGGGCCTTCTCCAATGATTAGAACAGAAGGGAAATTCTGGAAAAAAAGGCAGCCGCAAAAACTCCAATGCTCAGAGTGCAATACGAATGGATGGAATGGAGGAGGGGGGACATGAAAGAAACAACAAAGGAGGGTGAGACAGTGAAAGAAAAAAAGATAACTGAAAATAGTTTGAATGAACAAATGAAAGAAGGAGGAGAAGAGACAGATCTGGAAGGAAGGAATGCAAGTTGTAAGATAGCTGGAAACAATACAGTCGATACATTAAGTGAGACTGAACAACAAATGGAAACGGGAGATGCAATCCTGAAGACGAACGAAAAAGTAAGCGCTGATTGGAAAAGGATAGAAAAAGGAGAATGCAGCAAAAAAATGCAGAAAACAAACACAAAAAAGAGTTCCAGGAAATCAGAGAAGAGCTCTAAACAACAGGAGATAAATAATGAGCTAAGACTGAAGTGCAACGATGCCCTGGATGAAATGCAGAAAAAGAAAACTGGAAGGAAAAAATGTCTAAATGAAGAAGGAAAGATGGGCGACCTGGAAGATGGAAGTAGGTCAGAAAAAGAAACATCTCTTAATGACAGCAATATCATTGCCACAAACATACGTCATCTGAAAGAAGAGGCAACCCATGCATACAAAACAGGCAAAGCACTTGGAGTAGTACATGAAAAGGAAGAGAAACTAGTGGTGGAAGAAATAATGGAACAAAGGAAAAAAGAAGAGAAGAAAAAGGAAAACAGAAAAGGTGAGAACAGGGAGGAGGAGAATGATGTCACCAGTTTCGACAATGCAGCTGCTGACATGTAATGCCCGAGGGCTAAGACGAGAAGGCAGAAGGAGGAGAATTAAAACCCTGCTCCAAAATAACAGGATACAGTTTGTAGCAATACGGGAAGTCAAAAAAGACAGAATTGATGAAAATGTTGCCAAAAGCTTATGGTATGGAGAAAATATGGATTGGGCATATACAGGATCAGAAGGGTTATCTGGAGGACAGTTGTGTATATGGGACATGCAGGTTTTCGAAAAAGAAAGGATATGGAGCTGCAGAAGAGTATTGGGATTATCTGGACATGTGAAGGGAGAAACAGTACCATGCAATCTAGTGAACATTCATGGATGTACAGAGTTAGAAGGAAAATGTGAACAGTGGGAATACATAAAAGGACAGCACGAAGGAAAAGAAGAGGAAAAGTGGGTAATTCTAGGTGATTTTAATGCAATATTAAATAGGACAGAGAAGAAAGGATGTATCTCACAAACCTACAGTGAAGAAATCAGGAAATTTCGTGCTTTTGTTCAGGACATGAATCTAAGAGACTTACCTTTGTGCAGAAGAAGATACACTTGGCATCTTACATCTCTAAAAACAATGAGCTGAATTGATAGGATCATGTCAAATGGAAAATAGCTAGAAGGGAATACCACATGGACTCAAACTGGACTGGATAAAGAGGACTCAGATCATATTCCTGTGAAACTCACAAAAGAGGAGGTAAACTGGGGTCCAAAACCCGTAAGGGTAATGGACAGTTGGTTGAAGATGGAAGATTACAATGAACTAATCAAGGAAAGTTGGGAACGTGAAGGCATCCAGGGAACTCAAAGTTATATCAACAAGGAGAAAATAAAGAGGCTAAGGAATGATATAAAACAGTGGAATATCACAAAGAGAAGCAATGAGGTGAACAAATTGGAGAACTTGCGAAAGCTTAGAAATGAATTGGAAGGTGCAGCAGAAGGAGAATCTGAATGGATACCAGAAAGCAGCTTCCTAACTGAAATTAGAGAAGAGATACAAGTTTTACAAAAGCAGGAAGATGAAAATTACAGACAAAAATCAAGAGAAAAGTGGTTGCAGCAAGGCGACTCCAACACCGCATACTTTCATAAGAAAATAAAAGGCAGAAGAATGAGCAATAGAATAACATGGATCTGGGATGAAGGATCATGGAAAATAGATGTCAATGATGTCAAAGAAAGCCTCAAAAGACATTTTCAAACAAGATTCAAAGAAGAACGAGTGAGAAGGCCAACTTTGAACGAACTGGTGGCAAAAACATTAAGTTAGGAATCTGCTGAATCACTATGCAAGCCTTTCATAGCTGAGGAGATCATCAATGCAATCAAGAACTGTAATGGAAACAAGAGCCCAGGACCGGACGAGATTAATTTCAATTTCATTAAACACTTCCTACCAGTCTTAGAGAAAGATATCATCAAGATGATGGAAGAGTTTTATCTGAAAGGGAAGATTACACGTGGGGCAAATGCAGCTCACATAGTCCTATTTGCAAAGAAAGATACCTCTCTACAAGCGAGCGACTACAGACCTATCACCTTGGTAGGTGCTCTATACAAGATCATCGCCAAAGTCATGGCAGAAAGACTGAGCCAAGTTTTAGATGAGATCATTTCACCAACACATACAACATATATCGGAAAAAGGCAGATTGTAGATGGTATTATGGCTACCAATGAAACTATAGCAGAGATGAAAATAGAAAGAAAAGAGGATTCGTTCTAAAATTGGATTTTGAGAAAGTGTATGATATGGTAAACTAGAATTATTTGTTGAAAATGGCAGAAAAGGTTGGGATACCAAAACAATTCAGAGATTGGATTTCTGTGTGCCTTTCATCATCATCTACATCAGTGTTGGTCAATGGAAGCCAACCACAGAATTCATACCAACAAGAGGGTTGAGACAAGGTGACCCAATGTCTCCGTTCCTATTTCTCCTAGTGGCAAAAGGGTTATCACTTTTAATAAGATGGAATTATACAATTCGCTGATGATAGGGAAAGATGAGGTGAAATTATCTCATCTGCAATTTGCAGATGACACAATAATCTTTGGTGAAGCCACTTGGGAAAACATAAGGTGTATTAAGGCTGTTCTTTGCAATTTTGAGATGGTGTCTGGTTTAAAAATAAATTATGCAAAGAGCAGTGTTATTGGTCTGAATATTGAAGGTGAAGAATTCAAAAGAATGGCAGAATATATGAATTGTGCTATTGCAAAACTCCCCATAATCTATCTAGGCATGCCAGTTGGAGATCATCCTAGAAGAATAAAGATGTGGCAGCCAATCATTGACAGATTTCAGAAAAGGCTTGTAAAATGGGAGAATGCTACACTTTCGATCGGAGGAAGGACTGTTCTTATTAACTCGATCCTAACATGTTTACCGAGCACCTAGGACCGTTATCAAAACCCTTGAGAGAATCCCAAAAAAAAAATTGGAATGAGAGAAAAAACAGGAAAAAAATACATTGGATAACCTAGGATAAAATTTGTCAACCTATTCTTGCAGGTGGATTAGGTATAAAGATTCTGAAGACCTTCAATAAAGCTATGATATGCAAATAGGAATCAAGAATCATTGAAGACAACAATCCATTGTGGAAACATGTCCTAAGATCGAAGTATGGAAAAATGGAGCCATCCAAGTGGAAAAACTAAGAGAACTCGGACAACAAACACCCAATGAAGAACGAAGAAGCAGGTGAAGGAGTAAAGAATCAACATGGTGGCAAGAAACAACAAAACGGCTAACAATGCCATGGTACCAGAGCTTCTGGAAGCTAAATGCTGGACGAGGAAACAAAATTCTATTTTGAGAGGAGCATTGGATAGGTGATCACAGTCTAGCAATCACCTATCCAAGACTTTACAGAAAATCAAAGGACAAAGGCCAAACAATCAGAGAACGAGGAGAATGGCAGAACTAAGAATGGCAATGGAATACATGGATCTGGACAAGAAGACTAAATGACCTGGATCAGGAAAGCTTCAATGATATGCTGCAAACACTAACAGACTATACTATGCAGGAAACCAAAGAAGATAGCTGGGAGGCAAAAATTGAGGATAAACAAGGCTACAGTGTGAAGAAATACTACGTTTTCTTGATGAAGCAAAAACAACGAGTATGGACAGAAGAACAATGTTGCAGAGCAAGGTGCAACATTGTTCCAAAAAGCACAACAATCTTCATATGGAAACTACAACAAAATAGACTGCCAACCCAAGAAAACTTACAAAAGAGACAAATCATCCACAACGAACAGCAAATAAACTGCTATCTGTGCCAAAACAAAAGAGAAATTGACGAACACATTTTCAAGGTATGTTTGATTGCAAAAGAAATATGGCAAAAGATTAACACGTGGATGAAAATTACCTTGTATCCACAACCTCCTACACTGGAAGAACACATGAGCTGCAAGCCGCAAACAAAGGGGCAAGAATTCTGGAAATCAATATGGATTGCTGTTAATTGGGAAATCTGGTTAAACCAGAACCAAAGACACTTAGAAGGCAAAATTTAGAACGCGGAACAAATCATAAGAAGAATTCAGGAACTTATCTGGTCGTGATGGAGAACAAAGTGGCAGGACATAATACAGATTACTCCTAGGAGAAGGAGAAGGATGAAACGGGCTTTGTTGTGTAATGAACTAGCACAACAGCTAGTTGGCCTTCAATCTTTAGCCCAACAACTTTGTTAAAATGTACAGTTTTGAAAATTAATACAACTAAATTGCTA
>JAOYMZ010073085.1:0-12017 GCA_025802335.1 Pinguicula primuliflora | reverse complement strand
GGGATAACTGGGGATGTTGCCAAATGTCCAAAGGCAACTATAGAAGATAGAAAATTATGTAAGGATGCACTTGATGCGGCGAAAAAAAGAAAATAGAAAAAGTAAGCCGTGAAGAAGAGGTTAGAGCAAGAGTAAGAATGGAAGATCTCTATGATGAAATGGAGGAGCATGACGATTGTCAGGTATTGGGGCAAGGGAAGAGGCCACGTACTGTTGGTCCTTTGTATAGATATGCTACTGTAATTACTAGTGGTGGTCCTTCAACCAGTAACTTACGGCAACAAAATTTGAATGATCAATTGTTCAAGGAAAAAGTGGAGAAGGTACATATGTGGGCGGCTCACTGGATATATTCCCACGCAATCCCATTTAACGCTGTGGATAATGAAGATTTCTTAGCATTCGTGGAAGCAGTCGGACAGTTGGGACCTGGTTATCGTCCACCAAGCCAATGGTTATTGAGAGAGACTTTACTAAAGAAATCAGTGGACGTGATAAAAGAATTGATAAAGAAACAGGAAGAAGAATGGGATAAAATGGGCTGTTCTCTCATGACGGATGCATGGACCGATAGAAAAGGCAGAAGTATCATGAATATTTGTGTTAATTGCAGGTATCTCTGCTAGTCTTTCCTCTTTTTATTTACTATATATATAGTAGTCTTTTTTATTAACTAATGAACTATATTACATGTTTTAACTTTTAATCAATTAAAATTGAATCTTTGCAGGTTAGGCACAACTTTTATGTCGTCTAAGGACACTTTAGGAGAATCTCATACCGGCCAGTATATCTTCGAGCAAGATTAACTTATTTATTAGCTCATATTGTATGATTAAAGATTAACTTATTGATTACCTAATTTTTTAAACTTTGTTCAGGTATGTTGATAAGGCTATTGACCAGATTGGACAAGAGAAAATTATTCAGGTGGTATCTGATAATGCTTCAAAAAATATGGCTGCAAAGACGTTGTTGCTTCAAAAAAGGCCCCAAATGTTTTGGACGTCTTGTGCAACTCTTACCATCAATCTAATGCTTGGAGGCATCGGAAAGGAACCCAGGTTTAAGAATATAATTGACAAGACTAAATCTCTTACCGTATTCAGTTATGCTCACCATAGCACTTTAGCAATGATGAGGAAATATACTGGTAAGATGGATATTGTGAGACCTGGAGTCATTAGATTTGTCACCAATTTCTTGATGTTGCAAAGTTTAACAGAGATGAAGGATGCTTTGTCCACGATGTTTTCTAATTCTTAGTGGGATATATCCAAATGGTCTAGCGATGTGAAGGAAAAAAAAGCACGAGATATAGTCCTTAATTCTGGGTGCATCTGAATTCTGACACGAGATACTAAGAAAGCACGAGATACCTTCCGCGTGCATCTGAATTCTGACATGAGTTATTCTTCATCTGCCCAGCTTGTTCAAATGTTCATGATTCATGACTTTCGGTTTTGGTAATATTTTCTTCCAGATATAGGAGTCCCCTACTTTGAGAACATTCATCTTTTTCAGTAGCAACAGTTGCCCGATCTGCCCAGTAGCAACGTATTGAACATTCCCCATTTTCCTGAACATGATTAACTACACCAGATCCTTAAATTGGGCTGTTTTATGTACGAGGTTCAATCAAAATTGGATTTTATGTTATAGATCTTATCTTAAACTCTTATGCAAGTCATGATTTCTTTTAAATCAGACCAGAAAGGTTAAACCTGGAATGGAAGTGAGGTGAAATTGTTTCTTCTCACCTTTACGTCATGCATATGCTGTTTTTGTCATTGACAGATACACTTATGACTTATTTGATTTAATTGACAGATACATATCAAGAAAAGAAATAGACTTGAGACTTCAAGGTTGAATAATCTTATCTATTACCATTTCAACAATCGACTACTCAAGAATAATAAGAAGAGGATGAATAAGGAGATTGATATCTTGTTGTCAGATGATGATTCCATATATGCCCAGGCATGACTTGTACCTACTGAAGGAGATGATGAAGACAATTTAGATCAATTGATTCCTGAAACAATTCGGGATCTAGATGATGATGAGTTTGAGTCGGATCTTGACACCGAGACTGAGAGTGAGATCGAGGCGGACGAAGAAGGATTACCTAGGAAGATTACTGATGAAATTTGATTGATCTAAACTATTTGAATCTTATTTTGGAAAACTTAACTTATTTTTTAGTGTATTTTTGTATTTTATTTATGTTAAACTTTTTTTATATATTTTTTTAATCTAAAAAAGGGGGGAGGGGGTTCATTTGTCGGCCGACTAGTCGGCCAAGTCGGTGGGCGGCCGGAGACCGATCCGCCTCCGACTTTCGACTTCTCGTACACTGATTAAGAAAGTACCAGTCATGCGAAGATCGGTATCATCCATTGGGCGGGAAAATTAATACACCGGTCATGCGAAGACCATCACATATACCGATCTTCTGAAGACCGGTTTAAAAAGATCACATATATTCGCCCAAGACCGGTTTTTTCATCTTCGTTTGCGATTCCTCTTCTCCGAATCATCTCATTTTTTCTTCGCCAATTCCGATTCTTCTTTGCCAATTCTTCTTCACCGATTCACCGGTTCCGTTGGCCGCCGACAAAGGTAACCGTTTTGGGTTAATTATGAATTATTATTGATTCTTCTTGGGTTAATTACGAATTATTATTGATTCTTCTTGGGTTAACCGACAAAGGTAACGGTTTTAGGTTAATTCTTCTTGCAATTAGTTTAGGATTTAGTGAATTTTGAATTGTTACGAATTATTAGGAATTATTAGGAATTGTTAGCAAATTTTAGGAATTGTTGGGAATTGTTATGAACTGTTAGGAATTGTTAGAAATTATTATGCATTATTATGAATTTTTATTGAATTGTATTGATTGATTATTGATTTGTTAAGAATTATTATTGATTTATTATGAATTTTTATTGGATTGTTATGAAATTGTTTATGAATTGTTATTGATTTGTTATGAACTGTTATGAATTGTTATGAATTATTATTGAATTGTTAGGAATTTTTATGAATTATTAGGAATTGTTATGAATTATTATGAATTGTTATTAATTCATCCAAATTTGGTTTTTAATCTTGCAATTAGTTTAGGATTTATTGAATTTTGAATTGTTATGAATTTTTGAAATTGTTATTAATTGTTATTGAATTGTTAGGAATTGTTATGAATTATTAAGAATTGTTATTAATTGTTATTAATTGTTATTGAATTATTATGAATTTTTAAGAATTATTATGAATTTGTTATGAATTATTATGAATTCTTATTGAATTGTATTGATTGGTTTTTGATTTGTTATGAATTTTTATTGGATTGTTATGAAATTATTTATGAATTGTTATTGATTTGTTATGGATTTATTATGAATTGTTATGAATTATTATTGAATTGTTAGGAATTGCTATAAATTATTAGGAATTGTTAAGAATTATTATGAATTGTTATTGATTTGTTATGAAATTGTTTATGATTTGTTATGAATTGTTATTGATTTGTTATGTAGGATGAATTCCCAGCAGAGTTAGCGATCCAATTTGTACAAATCGATTTCTGAGGCAGTATTATGAGATTTGGCAATCCATCGTAGTTCTCGAGTGTTGGAATAGCATATTCATCTGGATGATACGATGAGAACGTATTATCCAGATCTCTATTTACGCGGTCTCGAGTTGGACAGACGTGTGCAACAACATATATTCGATGCGGGAATGTGGGGGCGCTTATCTCGCCGCCGATATATAAGAGGACTGTCATTTCATTACGGCGTTGGTTGAGAAGTGGCATACGGCCATACATACATTCTGGTTGTCGTTTGGGAAATGTTCGATCACTCTTTAGGGTGTGTCGATGCTGTGGGGGATTCTTATTGATGGCACCCCCATCATTTCTGATCAGTTGGGGTCTGGTACCTGGACGATTAAGCGGTCTAGAACGTATTTGGAGAGGTGGCTCGATATGGACTTTGCTTCTAATGCCTTCTGTCAGTCTGGAGTCCGAATAGCCTATATCAGACAGTACTTAAGAGATCACCCGATCACTATCGACAGCACCGATGAGCAGGTGGAGTGCTATGCCCGAGCAGTGCTTGCTCTTATAGTGGGTGAGATTTTGTTACCGGATACATCCGATAATAAAATTCCTATGAGGATCTTCCGCTTGGTGGAGGACTTGCGGGACATTAGGCGTTATAGCTGGGGGATCGCCGTGCTGTGTGACCTCCATCATTATCTCTGTAATATTCACATGCACGGCAAAAAGTCATTGGGTGGCGCGACATGTCT
The DNA here is from genome assembly GCA_025802335.1 of Pinguicula primuliflora. Lineage (NCBI taxonomy): Eukaryota > Viridiplantae > Streptophyta > Magnoliopsida > Lamiales > Lentibulariaceae > Pinguicula > Pinguicula primuliflora. The sequence continues at coordinate 7,696 of JAOYMZ010073085.1, read as the reverse complement.
TATTCAGTTATGGGAATATTCGAGGTAGCCTACTATTTCCCCCCATATTCTGCCAACGCTACTTGATAGTCACTCTGAGCGCTGGGTTGAGGAGTTTTTCGAGGTCTACAGTGTCAAATTCGTCCGGAAGATGAGGAGCATCGATCAGGGGAGTCATTCGATTCGAACGATCAGGATGCAGTTGGATGATGTACGTGCTGAGGAGGTTCGTAATTTGATATTTTCGTATCGAAATAAAAAGTTTGATCGTTCATATTTTTTTTTATCTCTAATGGTTCCTACGTTATGTGTAGTTTGTGTCCACTTCGTACAGTCCACGTGAGATGTCACTGGTTACCCCTCACGACCGGATATTTTGGGACTACGACGGTCCTGTTTTTTGGATGGATTTGATAGAGTTCGTTCACGCCCGTCATGTTCGACATCAGTTTGGATACATCCAGTCAATTTCCGATCTAGTTGAGAGGGTCAATGAGACGTTGGTTCACGGGACCGAAGCCAGTAAGCGTCGAAAGATGCAGATTGATTTGTATCGTGAGATATAAAATAGGAGAAACCAGTATGTTAGTGGGGATCCACCTCTATCGGAACAAATAGTTAGATGGGACGATGCTTATACGGGGTGGTATAATCGGCATCGTTGACCAATTTATTGCAAAGACCGGAGAGGGGAGTACCATATGACCACAGCTCGCTGCTGAACTTGACGGTTAAATTAATTCTTTCACTTTTTAATATTTATTTGCTTGTTTGATCGATTTAGTTGTATACAGTTCCATAGGGTGGAGGAGATGGTAGAAAATTATGTGACAGAGGAGCAGTGGCGAGGGGCAGGAGTGGAATTAAAATCATTTCTCCAGTCGAGGCTTGGAGGTCCAGTTGTGCTTGATCAGGAACAGCAGTACAAGTGGACCCCAATAGCTACTCAGCAGACGTCAGCACCTAGTAGTTCTCAGGGTATATGAGCCCCGAGTTTTTCGCAAGGCACTCAGAGTATACGAGCCCTGAGTTTTTCGCTAGGCATTGACAGCACACAGGACAGGCCCGAGCCCTCAAATGATCCAGATATATGGATGACATTTTTAGATGATTAAAATTAATGAAATTCGTTGTTTTTAAAATTCGATTTGTTTACATTACGCGCTTATAAATATATATATAAATTCATTAATAAAAAAATAATAAAATAGATATATATAAAATCATTAACCCAAAAAAGTAAAAAAAATATTTATAATATATCGGTGTTGTAAAGACCGGTATATGTTAATGACAGTAATTAGCTGAGTTAAATACTACTGGTTATTAGAAAATCTGTATTTTAGTCTACCGGTCTTTCAAAAATCGGTTTCACATATCGGTTTTTGAAAGACCGGTGGGTCGCATTTTAAGAAATTGGCCACCACATTGTGATTTATCGAAAATTTTTACCACAAACATGACCCTCTCTTTCTCTTCTTTTGGGTTATCCTGAATCCTCTCTTTCTCTTCTCTGTTTACCCCGATTGTTTTTGTTTGGCTGGCAAATCCTCTATTATTTTGGGAATCATAGTAACTCTGCTTTCATGAGAAATTGAATCAGTACAAATCATCTCCCCTCCTCTCCTGGGATTATCTATTTCAGGTTAGTCTCCCATTTTTTTTTCATCATAATCTTTCACTGGAAAAAAACGATGATAAAAAATTTAATTTTTTTAATAATGTCTGGATTTGAATTTTATGGGCGGGAAACGTGGGCGTTCTCGATCTCCGTACTGGGAAGAGCCCCACTCACAACTCATTTCAAAGTGTTTCACTCCTTTTTCGGCTCATCGTTTTCTTCTTGTTTCTTTCTCAAACTCTCCACAAATCCTCATCATCGAAATCCTTATCTAAGCTGCTGCTTCAAACTTCAGATATTCAGAATAATCGTTTCAAGGTGAGTCAAGAGAACACGCACACTGCGTGTCGTGAATCGAATTCTGTTTCATTTTTCTTTATTTGGAAATTTTGAAACAGTGCTGTTATGAATGCTTTTATCGATTGAATCAATGTTTGTGGCCGTGATTGTTGGCTTTTAGGATAGCCTGATACTGATGGATCTGTTGCTCTTTTCGCCTCTTTGATGCTTGAATTCATGGTTTACTTTCATATTTAATTGATCTGTTGTTTGCCTTTTGCATTTGTATTTGTATATTTATTTGCTGGATATTTTATGTGAGGAAAATGGAATACTGGTGGAGAATGCAATGCTGTTGGAGCTCAGGGAAGAGTACGCTTACTAAAAACGGATCTGGTTGCAGAAGGACAGTCTAGACGACGCCTTCTATTTTCGTTTTCAATCTGCTTTCTATTACTAGATTTTTTTTCAAATATATCAATCAGGAAACCCGTGTCATCATAAATTCGAGCAGTAATTACTTCGTAAGCTGCTGGTTGTAAGTTGATGAGATGCCTCTGCATCAATCATGTATAGCTTCCATATTTGAATTGAAAATACATCCCAAATTTTCAGGTACCCTCCTTATTTTCAACTGATATATGGAGACTGAAGGATTCACCGCTGGGAAATACTCAGATTTGTTTGGAGAATTCCGAATGGCTGGCAGAAAATATCAAGGGTAAGCATATGAAGAGTAGTAAATCAACATGTGAGAGAGCTGGCTGTGCTTTTGTGGAGTTTGTCATCACGAGTCCTGCTAGATACCCAAATGAGACTTTGTAATGCCAATTTGCATTAAAAGATTATTTATATTTTCATTGTTGCAGGCATTGACCAGAGTCTCAATGAAATACTTGTTCTAATTGGACATGATGGGGAGTTTCGAGTAGAGAACGTTGAGCAAAATCATCCAAAGCAGGCAGAGTTAATTGCTCATATCAAAGAAATATCCAGAAGGCACCACAAGTTGGCTTATTTCTACCAGAAGTTAACAAAAACTGTTACTGGTTACAACCAGTTAAACAGTGAAATGGAAAAAGGTGAGAGAACTGGGTCTGACTCAGAACTGCACATCGCATTTCTAACTCCTGTGAGTAAACTCGAGATGCCCAATTTTGAAGAGAAATCAGTGTGTTCTGATTTATCTCCAAATTTTGGAGGTGGAACTTCTGATACAGCTCCAAATGAAGACACTGAATCTTCAGCATTGTCATCTGATTCCGATTCAGAATCATGTAACTCGTCTCCTAATGATCTTTCATGTCAGCTTCCTTCTGAAAATATGGGGCAGCCTGAGATTTCCAAGATTTTAGACGTGGGAGGAGTTTTTGCTGGGGCAGAAGAAGCACCGACTTACCCTTCCATAGAAGTAAAATATGAAGTACTGCTGGAACAAATCTCCAATTATGAAAAGGAACTGAAGGCTTCTGAAGAAAAATGTCAGCATGCTGATGAAGAAATTGCAAAATTGAAGATTGACCTGCAGGAGAATGAAGCTCTCATGATAAAAATTGGTAGTCTGGAAGTCGAGCTAGTGTCAGCCAAAAACAGGATCCGGTCATATGAGCATGAACTCGAAAAGGAGAATGGAAGATCGATGAAGCTCCAAGAACAAATAGTTGATTTAGAAGCCAACTTTAAGCTCGAGAAAATGCGAGTTCAGGACTTGGAAGAGAATGTAACTAAGCTCAAAGCAGAATTACAAAATCGTGATCTTGAGATACAGAAAATGAATGTTGAGCTGGAAGATGCTTCAGGAAATTATGCAATGGAGAAATGGCACCTAGAATCCTCCATTTCAGAATTTTCAGAACTTGTGAGTTTCCTCAAGGCAAGAGAAAAAGAAATGCAAATTGAATGCGGATCACTAGCGGTCACAATCATGGAGAATGAAACTGAGAAAATTGAGATGGAAAAAACTGAAGCAGCCTTGAGAATGAGCCGGCGTGATGATATCGTGCGCCTGAATAAAAAGATAGCCATGAAGCATGTAAGAGTGCAGACTCTAAATGCAAAGTTTGACCAGCTGAAGGTAAAGCTTGACCAGTTGAAAGCAAAGCATGACATTCTAAAAGTTGAGAAAGATGAAGCTAGCAGCAGGCTAAGTAATCGTGAGGAACAAATGAAGCATTTGGAGAAGAATCTTGTGGAGTTACAGTCTGAGAACAAGCAGCTAACTGCAGGAGCTGATCGATCCAACAAGCTAACACATGAACTCCAGTCAAAAATTGATACATTGGAGAAAGAAGTTACAAGGCAAGCAGCAATGATCTCTGATACCGCTGAGGGGAAAAGGGAGGCCATAAGGCAGCTGTGTTTCTCACTTGACCACTTCAAAAGCTCGTATAACGAACTGCGCAGCGTGTATGGCTTGATCAAGAAACCCAAAGCTCTAACCTGTACTCCATTTCCCGGTGGCATAAGTGTATCTTAAAGAGTATATTGCCTGATAAAGATGAGAAAAAACCCAAACCTCTTGTGCACAATAGATATGGCATGATTAAGTAATCCACAACTCTGGTAATCTGGTACTACTTCTATGTGTATTTCCCCTTTGTTCCCGTGTTCTTTGTTTTTTACTGTCTGATTTGCTTTATGTCTAAGCTAAGTTTGGGGGGCCTTGAGTTGATCCTGGTATATCCATCTATACGTAAGGATAAACTCATATATGTATTTACATTTACATCCACTTCCATTTCAATATACGTTTCTGTTGTGCGTACAAGAAGATTTACAAACACCACCTTGCTATCAGGAGAACAGGTTTCTACCTTGTTCGATTTGAAGCAATGGTGATCCTCTGATCCCGTAGCATATTCAAATTTGGAGCCAAGAGTCGTGTGTACCGATCGAAATAAAGAAGCTGCTTCATAAGAAGTGCAAACTCCCTGGGAAATTTCAGACCGTACGATTCACTAACTCGAACCTATTGATCATGCACAGCACAGGGTAATGAATCAGAACCAACAGCAGCAAGCAAGATACAGATATATTCATGTCTGTTGGCAGCATAAGGAATTGCATGTGTTTGAATGATACAGAAAAGGCCTACCAGGTCAAGAAATATTGCATTCATTTGTCTCTCATCAACAACAACACTGGCAGAAACTGCGGTTGCATTTGTATTTCGTTCCCTGGCTGCAGCGACAACGATTTCCGTATCCAAATTCTGTTATTGGTACAGGAGATGCAACAAAATTTAAGAACACGGATCAACTCATGGACACTATTATCCTTACAACCAATTTTTCGACTATTGTCATAGCGGAAATTGAAACCATCAATAAAAATGGTAAACATATAGGAGACCGAAATCCCACTATCGCCCGAAAATTAAATAGTTCTTTAATATAATTTTAGAGTTACGGGCGATGAAATCGCCAGAAGCCCGCCAGAGCATATAACTTTTTCATTGATAGTACAAATTTTAGCAGTAGCCAATGCCCAAGATTGAGTCTACAATGCTATCCAGTAAGTGATCAGCACTTTGAGATTTTAATATGGCGAATGAAATCCAACCATTTTCTTCCAAATTGCATCAGCATGACCGATATTAGTAGCATATCAAGAACAAAACATGCAGGTTCAGAAAAAAAATGTCCAAACCAAGTATAATAACTTTTTTTGACTTATGAGCATGTATACTGCCTTTAATAGAATAAGACCTTATCCTTAAGAAGCATGAATTACTAGCCTGTATGGAGGAGAATATCTTCTCCAGATCTCTAGCAAAGGCCTTAGAGTCCACATTTGTGCCTGTTGCCCCCATATCTATCAATGATGATGCCATGGACTCATATTCTTCAGTTGCTAGTGATGCCAGAAATATTTCCATAGCAGACCATGTTTTTGGAGAAATCCTTCCAACAATTCCTGTTCAACAGATTATTCTACGTTTAGCCGCCACCGAAGGACTGAAAGGTTCCAGATTTCATATATATTAGAAGAAAAAAGTGGTGCATAGATTAGTATAAACCACATGCATACCAAAATCAAGGAACCCAATACGGCCATCGCGCAGTAACCATAGGTTACCAGCGTGTACATCTGCATGAAAGGATTCGCATGCTAGCAGGCTCCCAAACCTACACAGTTGTATAAAAATGCAAGTAATAAGGTTTAGTAACAGGTATGGATATTTTGCAATTGACTTATGACGCTGAACCCCACCAGACGTTCAGGGCAGTAATGAGACTGTTCTCTGGATTTGGAACAAGTGAATTTATGGAGTTCAAATCGGTGAGGGGGACACCATAAAGCCTCTCCATTGTAAGAACCCGAGTTGAACTGTACTGATGATAAATTCTTGGCGCTGTGGCCTGCCTTGTGAGTCCCATAGCTTCCAAGTATCTCCTAAAAGATTCAACATTTGAAGCCTCCTTCTTGAAGTCAACTTCTTCCAGCATCGACTCCCTTATGTCTTTGACAATAGCAACCTACCACCCGTACATGTTCTTAGAAAGTAAGTCTTCAGCCTCCAATCTATAATCAATCATTTTCATAATTTATTACTGAAAAGAAGTACGAAAGAAATTTTTATCATACCAGAGATGCTCGGCTGAGGTCTGGACTTACAAATTCCAAGATCCTCGTGACAATATACACAAAATTTAGATCAGCCACCAAGATATCTTCTATTCCTGGTTTTAGAACCTTTATAACCACATCCTCTTGAGTATCCCTTATCCTGGCACCATGTACCTGAATAGAAAATTGCAATTCAACTGCTGAAGACATCACGAATGTTGCATTCGCGAGACTGAATTAATGAATGAAATTTGAAAGCAGTCATAAAAAAATGAAATAAAAAAACAAAATATCTGCACACCTGTGCTATGGAAGCAGAAGCTAGTGGTGCAGGATCCACGTAATCAAAGACTGCATCAATTGGTTTACCCAACTCCTCACGCAAAATTGCTTGAATTTTTTCAAAAGGAACTGAAGGAGCTCTATCAAAACAGTATTGGAACTCCTCCACATACTCTGGAGGAAACAAGGTTGGCGCAGATGCTATGAACTGAACAGTTCAAATTAAAAAACGAGCGAGTGAGCTCATTTCTCATGTAATTTGATGGCCGGAAGGAAGATAATTAGCAGGTGAGTAGTACAAAACAAAAATTTCTACATTCAGAGAAAAACCTGGCAATAAAAAAAGAGAAGGGACAAACAAACTTCAGATAGAATGAGGTAAATTCATTGATTGGTAACTTAAAATTTTCCATCTTATTCAGATCCAACGAAAGGTTAAAGTCAGGACTGCATACATCCCTGAAACAAGAAAGATATAACAGCAGGTCTACTAACCTGACCCAACTTGATGTATGTTGCCCCCATGCGCTCAAATAATTTCCTTAAATAAAGTGGTGACAGCAACCCGAACTGCAAATCTGTTGGTAATCCACTTGATGTATTTACTACCTTCATGGTTTGAAAATATTAAATCAACCATTTGACTAGAGAAGAATGTGATCGAACTAATATAAGCACAGACGACATGTATGATCAATATCAAAAGGAGCTTAGAATAAGTTCCAACTCATCGTTATATGAGATTGCTAGTGAAAGCCTAAAAATAGCAATAATTTTTGTGTAGAGCCTTGACTTCATATAGTTACCTCATATAATAGGCAAAATATATGAAATGCGAATAATGAGGAATATTGCCAAAAATGATTAATCACAAAATTATCCAAGATCCAGTCAATAGCCATACCTTAGAAGCATCAGCCAGCCACTCACTGCCAACACCAATAACTGCTTGTATACCTTGAGCTA
>JAOYMZ010073074.1:0-12018 GCA_025802335.1 Pinguicula primuliflora | reverse complement strand
GACCAGCAGCAAGAGATTTGGTAAAAATATCAGCTACCTGTTCAATAGAGGAGATGTGAAGGTGAAGAACAAAGCCAGCTTTGTATTGATCACGAGTCACATGGCAATCAATCTCGATGTGTTTGGTGCGCTCGTGAAATACGGGATTGTTGGTGAGGTGCAAGGCTGCCCGATTATCGCAATATAGGGGGACAGGCCGGGGTGGAACAAGGCCGAAATCGGACAGGATGTAACTAAGCCATAACAACTCACAAATCGTAGCTGCCATGCTACGGTATTCAGCCTCTGCCGAAGAACGAGAAACCGTCTGCTGCTTCTTGGATTTCCAGGAGATCAAAGCAGTCCCAAAGAAGATGCAATAACCGGTGAGCGAATGCCGAGTATCGGGGCACTTCGCCCAGTCCGCATCTGTATAGGCAGAAAGGGCGAAATCAGGCTGAACTGGATAAAAGAGACCACGTGAGGGACAACCTTTTAAGTACTTCACAATATGAAGTGCAGCATTCCAGTGCTCAGTGCGAGGATGATGCATGTATTGGCTGACTTGCTGGACAGCAAAACCAATGTCAGGTCTGGTGAAACCAAGATATAGGAGCCGGCCAACCAGCCGTCTATAGGGTTCAGCATCAGGGAGAATGTCACCGTGTTCATCAGACAAAATCAGGCCGGGAGGAAGTGGTGTAGAGACTGCCCTGCATTCAGTTAAACCAATCGCTTGAACAATGTCCAGAACATATTTACGCTGGTTGACATAAAGGCCGTGGGATGAACGAAGTAATTCAAGGCCAAGGTAGTATTTGGCTTCCCCAAGATCTTTGATAGTGAATGTAGAATGCAGTGACTCCCGAATGACTGCCAGCGCTGCATCATCAGTACCAGTGAGAAGTATGTCGTCTACATAGACGAGTAGAGCGACAAAAGCGGATTCTGATCGCCTGACAAAGAGGCAGGTATCTGAGATCGATTGAGTAAAGCCTAACTGCAATAAGTGACGAGTCAGCTCAAGGTTCCATTGGCGCGATGCCTGCTTTAAACCATAAAGAGACCGAACCAATTTACAAACTTGGCCTGGTTGAGCATGAGTATAACCAGGAGGAATGGTCATGTATATATCTTCATCAATGGTGCCATGAAGAAACGCATTATTAACGTCTAGTTGGGATAACGTCCAGTTATGCGCAGCAGCTATAGCAAGGAAAAGGCGAACAGTAGTAACCTTTGCAACGGGAGAAAAATTATCAAAGTAATCCACACCTTCGACTTGATCATATCCCTTGGCCACAAGCCGGGCTTTGTAGCGAGCAATGCTACCATCAGGATTCAACTTCAGTTTATAAACCCATTTACAACCTATGGGTCGTTTTCCTTGTGGCAGATCAACTAAATGCCAGGTATGGTTAGCATCAAGAGCATCCAGCTCACACTGCATAGCCTCTACCCAGGGGGTGTGTCGTTGAGCCTGTGTATAGCTGGAGGGCTCGGACGAGGTAGTAAGATTAGTGAGAAAACAGACGGCAGCAGAGGTAAGGTGGGAGGAAATGATATAGGGAAAAGTGGGTGGTGTATGGAGAGAAAGCTGTGTGGATACACCGGTTAGATCAGTCAGGCAGTGAGATGTGCAAACATAGTCTTGAAGGTAGGTTGGCTGTTTCAAGGAGCGATGACTTTTACGTGTTGGCTGAGGAGCAGGAAGTGTAAGGTGGTTGTTTGTATCAGGAGAAGTAGAAGGCATGGTGTCTACCAGGGAGGGAGGAGAAGCAGCAATATCAGTGACAGTGGTAGACTGGATCAAGGGTGACTCGCTGGAGGATGATGCTAAAGTATGCTGCAACGGAGTTGGAATTGTGGAAATTGGAACATCCGAGACTGGGACAAGTGGTGCCACATCCGTAGCAAGAGATGGTGCAGAAGCATTGTCTGAGACAGAAATAGAGAAAGGAAAGTTGCTCTCATAGAAATAAACATCCCGAGATGAGAAAATCTCCCCCGTTTCAATGTTATAAACCCGATAGGCCTTCTGGTTTGTAGCATATCCCACAAAAATGCATTTGAACGAACGAGGGGCAAGCTTATCTTTATGAGGTTGTGTGTTGGAGGCAAAACACAAGCAACCAAAAGTCCTGAGAGTAGAGTAATCAGGTTTCTTGTTAGTAAGGAGTTCTATGGGAGTTTTCCAACCTAGAACAGGAGTTGGTAGACGGTTAATGATATGAGTGGCAGTGAGCACCGCCTCCCCCCAAAATTCGGTTGGAAGTGAGGCCTGATATAGAAGGGACCGTGTGATCTCGAGAAGGTGCTTATGTTTTCGTTCTACAAGACCATTAGATTGAGGGGAATAGGGGCACGTTGTCTGATGGAGGATGCCATGAGACTGAAATAGAGACTGAGTGCGATGGCTCAAAAATTCTTTCCCATTGTCCGAACGGAAGGCCTTGATAGTGGCTGAATACTGATTTTGGATCATGTTGATAAACAGTAGTAGTAAATCATAGACCATGGACTTATCTCGCATCAGGAAAACCCACAACCCCCTGCTACAATCATCAACGAGGGTAAGGAAATATTGGGCACCCGAGTGAGTTATGGTTTTGTAAGGACCCCAGATGTCCATGTGTATGAGACTAAAGCAACATTTCTCCTTTGAAGGAGTGAGAGGAAATGACAGTCTATGCTGCTTGGATGCATGACAAATAGCACAAGGTGTTAATCGGGCAGAAATATCAGTGTTCATTGTCACTGGCAAGTGCTTTAAAACTTCAAATGAGGCATGTCCTAACCGAGTATGCCAAGTACGAGAATCCAAGACAGTTTTGGTGCTTAAACCAACATCCAAAACGACAGAATTATTACAGACAGGAACAAGTTGTTTCAAGGCAAGTATTGCTTTATTACAAACTTGAGAAAATGCAGAGGAAACATCCGGATTGAGAGGAGCAACATCCAGGATGTATAGATCATGATGAGCATGTCCAATGGCCAGGATTTTAAGAGTGATCTGGTCCTGTATTAGGCAGAAAGAACCAAGGAATAAAAAGTGTACATGAGCTGTTTTAATGAGCTTGCTCACAGAAAGAAGATTATATTTAAAAGATGGAAGATGCAAGACATCAGAAATGAGCAAGGAGGAGGTTAATGAGACTCGGCCTAGGTGTTTCACAATAGCTGTACTACCATCAGGCTGTTGAACCAAGGCTCCCTCACCCCCAATATGCACATAGTCATCAAACAAATTCAAATCACAACACATATGACTCGTGGCTCCCGTATCAATAATCCAAGCACCATATTTAATCTCATGTAGCACACTTAGTGAACGGCCAAAGATAGTACCTGAATAAGAGCCTCCGAGATGTGCAAAGTTCGCCTCTTGTTTTTTTGTCATAACCTTGCTCACCTCACGTTGAACTGCCTATCCAATGATAGTTGACATATCGCTGGTCACACTTGCTGCATCAAATTTCTCCTGTCTGTCCTCAAGAGGGTGGTTCTGCATCACAGAATTGTTAGGATAACTGGCCATATTAGCAAACTGCCTGGCTGGTGGATTGCTCCCATAGCGCTTCACATACTAGTCCTGAGGCCCTGTTAACTTAAAACACGAATCCACAAGGTGACCAGATGCACTACAGTGTGTACATTTCCTGCTCAGCTTCCAAAGTTTGTATTCTTGCTCACCAAGGCTGTATTCTCAGCAACGAAAGCACTATGTTCCGCTGCAGTAATACTAACTGGAACACATCTTTTAGCTTCAATTTTAACTATCATCGAGTATGCTTTATTGAGCGAAGGCAGGGGATCTGAATTAAGGATCTGTTCTGCTATATTGTCATAACAAGCATTAAGCCCCATAAGGAACTGCGTGAGTTGTATCTTAGACATAATATGAAGCATCTGCTTCGCAACACCACAAGTACAAACAGGCAATGGTTCCATTGTATCTAGCTCATAGTATAGCGAAGAAAGTCGATTGAAATACCTAGTAACTGAATCCGCACCCTGCTTCAGTCCAGCTATTTCTCGGCGGAGACGGTAAATGTCCGGCTCATTGCTCGCTCCATAACGTTCCTTCAATACAGATCATAGGAATCTTGCTGAAGATGATGCGAATATGAACGCTGATCGCATCTCCCTTGTCATAGAATCTAGAAGCCAAGTAGTTACAGTTTGATCGGCTCTCCACCATTTGACGAAATCCGACGATCCAGCTGCCGAACAAGCGGACGATCCATCGATAAATACCAATCAACCACGTGCTTCTATAGAGATGAGCACCGATTGACTCCAGGATCTATAATTGCTCTCCGTCAGTGGCATAGTAACAAGGAGCGACTGCATATTCTCGCCCTTGCTGAATTCGCCATCAACCGCCACATTATCTTCTGTTTCAACAATCGACAGTTCTTCAGTATTTGCACCTTTCATTGTTAAAATCGGAAATCAAGCAATTCAGGCAATTTGCTTACGGATCGATAACCTCTTGTTCTAATACCATGTAAAATCCAGTACCTTAACCGGTGATTTGCATCAAGGATGAACAGAAAAGAAGAACAACCGACAGAAGAACTTGGGAGGGAAAATCCTCTTTTGTATATTGAGAGAAAAACTTGTATTTACAAAGTGTTTCCGATAATGAATCTGTACAAATGAATTCCTATTTATACACACAAAACTTAGCAGTTGAATAAAAGAATCTGAAATGTCCACATTGCCCTTCACAACTTGTCTCGTGGAAGCTGATATATCTGGTGTGGAGCTGATACATGGAGCAGATGTATCTGGTGAAATGCTGCTGTCAACATGGGACTAGCAGTCATCCTCCTCCAATATTTTCAAACATCAATCAAGTTCATGATAGACCCTCCACCAATAGGAATCCCTGCCTAGTTCGTGCATGTTCCCGTATACGAAGAGCGGGTTCATTCCGACATGCGTGATTCCGATAGGCGTGATGACCCGATGATGAAAGTTGTTCGTATGCGTATTTGAGTAACTCTCGTCGGATAGTTGATCAGGGATTTGAGTTGCACTTATTTCATTGTCTCTCCATAAGCCACGAGTATGGGTGTGTGAGGATTTATCCTGTAGCATATTGAATGTGATTTAAGTTGAGGTTGAAGAGCGTCCCGTTGTTCAATTTAGATGTCTGAGAAAAGATTTTTCTTGATGGTAATAAAGTGAAAATGAAAAGTTTTCTGATGATTGACTTGATTATTGATTAGAAGGACGTTTCAGTATTTTTTTTCCTTTACTTTTTTATATCTTTTAAATAAGAAAATAATAAAAGTAAATAAAAGATTAAATAAGAGGTTATTTTAATGGATGTTATTTCTCGAATTTATCCTCATTATTGTGGGATGGAAATTCTACAATACTTGGACGGCGATGCGATGTCTTTTGCACGAAAAATTTGTCTTTCAGTCACGCTGGTTACTTCCTTTTTCTTACCTAGCACTCACTAGTCTTTCAAATACTGATATCACGCACCAGTCTTCTAGAGAGCGGTATCAATCCGCACCGCTCTCTGAAAAATCGGTGTAATTAAGCATGAATAATCTGCATCATTAGCTAGCACCGGTCTATGGAAGACCGGTGTATATTACACCGGTATACAGTAGACCGGTGCCTATAAAATTAATATTATATGTTAATATATGTTAAAAAAATTTGTTAAGTAATATATATTAAATTATTTTATTGTTTTTATCGTATAGATTTATTTATAAAACACATATAACTTAACACAATAAAATAAATAACCAAAAAGATTGTTTGTAATTTTTGTGAATCAAAATATGTCGTGAACTACCACCCCAATTTAAAAAATCAAGGGAGTGATCTTAATCCAAGTCCAAGTGAAATGAGGGTGCAATAATAGGTGTGCCGAGCTGAGTAGTGTGCGGTGTCGCGTAAAATGTGCTCGCTCCAGGAGTAGGACGAAAATCTACTATGCCGAGCTGCAGGGACGGAGTACGTATGCCAGGAGAGTGTGGTGCAAGTGTGCTTCATTGTGTCCACTCGTAGTCAGGCTGAGAGGTAGGATTTAACGGAGCTTGCAGTCTGCATTGGAGATCATCTATCATCCGATAAAGTGAAGCTCGCAATTGGTGTATGTCTGGCACATGTGTACCATTGACTCCGCACGCTGCAACTGCAGTAAATATGATAATATTTATTAAATGTAATCCTAAACATAATATGTAAACAAATAAAGTTAGAAGAATTTACCATCACGGCAATAAAAGAGAACTGGTCATATAGCACACCAGTCTGCAGCACGAGAAATACGAGACTATAAAATGACTGTCTATGCCTAGCATACCATGCTGCGTACGCTGGCTCTCAACTGTCAACCACATCCGCTAATGTCGGATCTCTTCTAACATAACGAATGTGATCTGTCCGCATCTGCCTAAAACGTGCATCAACAGTCGTCCATCTCCTAGCTCTCCGCACACTCTCTGTTGCAAGTGCAAGATTGTCACTCACACTGTCAATCGGAGTCGGTATGAACTGAACATGACCGAACTGATGTCATACTCATCTCGCTTGAACGAACTCCGTCTCGGCCAAAACAAATATCGATCCGTCATAGTCCCATAAGTATCGATCAGCCGCACCGACGGTAGATATCTCTAGCTCCGTATAAGGGGTGGACTCAAACTGTAATTAGATATTGTCATTAAATATACATCAATGAATATATTGCTGGATACTCCTGACTACATGAGATCCAGTATCAATGCTGAGCGTCCTCTTCAAGTATTTGTTTACAAATACCTCAGGAAAATTCGGGTTTCTTCGGGCGTAGTGGCTCTATAGACGGTGGTCTGAATGTGTGGGGTAATCCTGGGAAATCTAAAATAACCCCATATCTGAATAAGACGTGATGCCCCCCATCTGCGATGCCGCATGGTATGCACCCTACACATGTACCGATGTAGGCAACACAAGGCAACACTCCTCCAACTACGAATGTGAACCCGCGCTAAATCCTCGATGAAATGCAAGTTCCGCAAGGGAATTTTTTTACTGGATGTATCTGACAATAAAATTTCACCGATAATAAGGGTCATCACACCACGGGCATAGACCTCGACCTCCTTGTCAGTACTCGCATCGTGAATAGGGTGATTCCTAAACCACTGCCCTACCGGCTTAATCTTCACTCCCGAGTGCCTAAATGCTTCCTTAGGGAGTTCCATGTGGTGGAACTGCCTCATGTAGTCAACACATATGGCAGTGGTCCACTTTCCCAAATCAGACGGGTCCTCAAACATAACAGGTAAACCATTAATGGGGAGACCCCAAATCATCGATACATCCTGGAGAGTGATCGTACACACTTCAAAGGGCAGCCAAAACGCGTGTGTAGTCGGATGCCACCTCTCAACCAATGCAGTAACAAAATTATGATCCTCTTCATATCTACACTCAGATATGAACCCCAAAAACCAGCAGCAAAAAAAATTTCTTGCATGCGCGGGTGCAACTGTACTCTACGCAACCATATATCACAGTGATTTGTTTCCAGTGGTGTATCAATATCAACTGTGAAATCAATAACTCTACTACTTCGGTTTCACTCAAATCACCTAAAACATCATAACACTCGGGCGCATGTAGACCGGGACGCTGACTCTGTGATAAACTCATACTAACTGCTAAAATAAAAAAAAATATGTGAACAATAAACATATATATATATATATATACTCGAAATTGGGATACGACGGTTACCGAAGACAGCAGCGTACGGACGACGAGCGGCGACGGCAGCGAACAAGCACCAGTCTTCGGAAATTCGTCTGAGAACTAGGAGAAAGAAAGAGGGGGGACCGATCTGATAAAGACACACACCGGTCTTCGGGAAAGCGGTGCCAATCCGCACCGCTTTCTGGAATATCGGTGATGCCTAACTACCATAATTAAGACTCTTAAACGACACTGGTTTTCCAGAGAGAATTGCGGATTGATATCGCTCTCTAGAAGGCCGGTGTGTGACACCGGTATTTGGAAGGCCAGTGAATGTTAAATAAGAAAAATAGAGTAACCAGCGTGACAAAAAGACAAATTTGTCTCTTCTGCATGTTGTTGTTGTAGGGGTTGGGCTGGCCATGAGTATTCTCTGGGTAACGGGGTGCCCTACCAATCTGCCAGTCTGAGTTGAGGAGGGGGCGGGTATAGTAAAGAATAATGCTACATGTCCCCACACTTGATTCATAATTCATCCATACAAAATTAATAAATATTTAATAATAATTAGAGAATGGTGGTGTTTAATTGTAAGACATAAAAATTATAATTTATATTATAAAATAATATATTTTAATAGGGATTAGGATTTAATAAAATTTAGAATTTATTGTTTTTATGATTTCTAGTTTTTTCGGGCTAGTCGTAATATTGATTGTTATTTTTTAATAAAATTTTGTATATAGTATTAATAGTGTTTGGGTTCATTATTTAAGATTTTAATTTTTCGGCGGCGAAGCCATCGTAATATTTATTATCGTATTTAAATAAAGTTTAACATTTAGGGTCTATATAGTTTGGGTTTATCATTTAGGTTTTAATTTTTTGACGGCGAAGTCGCCATAATATTAATTATTATTTTAAAATAAAATTTAACATTTAAGATTTATATAGTTTGGGTTCATCATTTAGGGTTTTAGTTTTCGACGGCGAAACTGTCGTAAAATTAATTATCATTTTAAAATAAATTATGTCGAAACCATATCAACTGATATCACTAATCCAACCCACATGACTCGTTGATAATTATGGTAGCATCCGTTGCGATGAACGGTGAGTGATTTTTCAAATAAATTCAATTTTGAAAACAGGATGGGAGAGAAATAAAATTTAAATTAATATATAATAAAAGAAAAAAAGAAAACAAAAAACAAAAGAAGAGGCGGAAGGAAAAGTTTCTCCATAAAATTGTAAATTCATAATTGTATGGATAAGTAGTAGGGATATGTAACACCCCTCCCTATATATAGTAAATTCTAACGGCAAAAACTAATGAGAAATGCTAAAGGGACTACGTGCCAACCGAAACCAAATTGAAGTGTGCCTAAATGAGAGAGTGAGCTCAAACAAAAACACACACAACAACATTGGTGTATATTTATGTGCTGAAATATGCTACATGTCCCAATAACTTATCCAGAATTCATCCCTACAATAATAATAAAAATACACATTCTCTTTCTTTACTTCACAAATTATAAACCTTTCTGTTTCTTCCATTTTTACTCGAAAAATAAACCTTACAAAAGTGCAATTATGACTTCAATAAAAAAATAATTATGACTTCAGCGAAAAAGATAATTACTATGGTTACTGCTTGTGTTCAATTTATGAAATTGTGATTATTGCTTATGTTTTTTTTTTTGTTGAAGCCATAATTGCAATTTTTGCCTATTGATTCGTTGACGTTGTAATATTAATTGTCGTTCAATAAAATTTAGCATTCAGTTTTTTAGAGTTTGGGGGTTCATTATTTAGGGTTTTAATTTTTCGGCGGCGAAGACGCCGTAATATTAATTGGCGTTCAATAAAGTTTAACACTTCAGGTTTTTAGAGTTTTGGGTTCATCATTTAGGATTTTAGTTTTTCGGCGGCGAAGCCATAATATTAATCGTCGTTCAGTAAAGTTTTGCATTTGGAATTTTAGAGTTTTGGGTTCATAATATAGGGTTTTAATTTTTTGGCGGCGAAGCCGTCGTAATATTAATCGTCGTTTAATAAAGTTTAGCATTCGGGTTTTTAGATTTTTTTGTTCACCATTTAGGGTTTTAGTTTTTCGACGGCAAAGCCGCCGTAATATTGATTATAATTTTTAATAAAGTTTAGCATTTAACATTTATAGAATTTGGGTTCATCATTTAGTGTTTTAGTTTTTTGGCAACAAAGTCGTCTTAATATTGATTATAATTTTTAATACAGTATGTCGAAACCATATCAACTGAGATCCCTAATCGAACCATACGATGTGTTGATAATTATAGTAGCGTCTTTTTCGATGAACAGTGTACGATTTTTTCGTTAAATTCAATTTTAAAAATAATAGAAGAAAGAATTAAAATTTAAATTTCTATATAATAAAATATGAAAGAAATAATGTTGTACGTCATTTCAGATCTTGCTTCTAAAAGTGGAGCTTCTCCCTTCTTTAAAACGACCGATCCTATCAAACTTTTAAAACAAAACGGAAAATCCAGAATTTTATGGAAAATTATTCTGGACAGGTAGCGCTGCTCTTAGGCTTCGTTTACTTTCCGAAAATTCGCTTCATGTGAATTTTGATTATGGTAGTTAGCCAAAAATCAATGTCAAACGCAGTAAGCAATTTTTCGGTGTGGATTTTGATTACGGTTGTTATGATTTTGTGTGTTTACTTAGAGGTGAATTTGGGTTTATTGAACAGTTAAATGATGGTGAAAAGACCAAAATACTCTTGTTTTAGAATAAAATCAAATTCACATGAACTCAAATTCAAGCGATGTAAATAGGATTCCGATTAGCACAAAGACAACCAAATAAACACAAACATAAGTTCAACGTCCAAAACATGCCATTCAAACACAAGTTCAACCATATGTTCACAACAACACAATTTCCAAAACACAACCTGTTCAGCAACAACATGTTCAAATATGAGTTCCCTGATTCACAACAACATGTTCAGCAACCAAAAGTTCCAAAACACAAGTTCAACAGATTCAGATTCAGGTTCACTTTCCCCGTCCCTTACCCTTTAGAGATATCTTCCTCAGATTGTGGTTGATTTGGTCTACAAGATATGGAAGCCATTCTTCACGTGTGTCCGGCTCTAGAATCATCCACATTTGCCGGGCTGAAGTGTTGTCTAGAAGGTGGGATACGATTGCAGTTCGCGTCCATAAATTGTAGATATGTTCAAAGGGCTTAAGCTCCACCATCAAACGCTTCGCTATATCCAAGGGTGGATCCACGGAAGTCTGTAGGGTGTGGACAAACGACCGAATCTCTGTGTAGCACTTTGTCTCTCCTCCTCGGCTACCATTGGACGTTTCCCTTTGTTCCTCTTCGGCCTCGATGTACAATCTTCAGACTCGTCGACCATGTCATTCATCTCTACAATGTCAGCGGAGTCCCTTACATACTCCCCTGTCGCCCTGTCCTTACCGAAGATCTCACACCAATCGTCGTATAGGGAAAATTATTTTCCCTTAGAGCTCTGAAGTCCAGATTCGTCTATATAAACAGAAACAGAAACATCAGAAACATAAAACAGAAACATAAAACAGAAAACATCAAAAACACAAAACATGAGAAACAGAAAACAGAAACATAAACATCATAAACAGTAATAACAGAAATATAAACATACCCTTATGATTCCATCCCACATCGAAGCGTCCTCCACAACAACTTGATGAGTCGTAGGGTCCAAAAAACCCCGCTCATTCCCATAAAGTCTGTGAGGATGTCGTAGGTCTTCTTCCACACGTGAAGTTTAGACTTCACGTGTGGATTAGGCATTATATCGCTCTCGGGGACACTCCTGCAAATCCTATCAGCACATGAGATAATGAAACCCGGCTTGAAACCTCCTTGAGTACGCATTCCTTCCTTTACCACCACCTTTGCAGCTTCAATCAATGCGTCTTCCTCAGATTTCAGCCAGACCCGCTTCTTTCTCTTAACCTTTACCGTCCCTCTACTCGAACCTTCAGCTTCACTTTGGCTATTAACATTGTTGACTGGGGCTTTGGTGGGGCTTTCCCCCAGCTGTTCAACAGGTTCACCGTTGGCAGTGACATATTCAAATCTGATAGCATTCACGGGGAGTTCAGGGACATTTTCAATGTTGTCCCTTGGCCGCCTTCCAAGCACGTACGGCGAGGTATTTGGGACATCAAGCTCTGGAGTATTGCACACATCCATCGGGTTAGGTGATTCCCTTTGCGGCGTTGCTGCTTTACCCTTACCTCTGGGAGTTTTGAATGTTCCCTTTTTCATCTGCAAACA
>JAOYMZ010073063.1:0-12019 GCA_025802335.1 Pinguicula primuliflora | reverse complement strand
TTGTCTAACTCAATTTTCAGTTCCTCAAGATCAACATCCGTTAACCCATATGTCAAGATTGCTTTCATCTTAACTCAGCCACATCGCCAACTTGACCCAAACCATAACAATTATATCGTCATACCAACCAGAAGATAAACTAAGCAACAAAAATAGTGTTCTCTCAGGTATTCAATTACTAACCGCAAGTAAACATGAATACCACACAATATTTCCCAACTGCTAGAAAAATCACCCAATTGAACAGTCCAACAAAATCCAAAACTTGCTCACCGATTTCGTGCTCAATCAGCCTCATACACTGAACGATCGACTTCACCACCTTAGGAATCTAATTCTTCGTTCCAAGAGCTTTCCAACAGCACCAAAATCGCAGCAATCAGACTGGTAGATCTCCGGAAAATACCGGTCAAAGTTCACTGCACATTTCTTTGCGGACAGCAACGGTTTCGATCGATTTTGACAAAATTGAGAACCTTCTCGAAAAAAATTGATCACAAAAACATTGACTTTTGCTCCTCTTTCAATGGGCTTTCAAACGACACCAAGATCATCTCGATCGGAGTCCTCAATCTACGGCAATTGGTGGTCAAAGTTGCAGTAGCACTGGTCGACGCAGGAGATTTATAAAAAATCGTCGCTTTTTGTTTCTTCAACAAATCTTGTGCCCAAACATCACAAATGTCACATTCCAAAACATCAAGATCATCAAATTTTCGATAAATCTTGAACAATAACCCTAGATATCACAACCTGACTCCAATACCACTTGTTGGGAAATTCAGAGATTAACATGAAAGCGGAAAAATAAACGAACAAGACAACAACACAAGATTTAACGTGATTCGGTCAGAAATCCTACGTCCACGAGAGAAGAAGAGAATCAATCCACTATAAACAGCGATACAAAGGAAACACAAAGAAAACGTAGAAGGTATACAGGGAAAACCTCTCAAACTAGAGAGACACAACCCAAGAGACACACAAGAAAAACCTCTCAAGTCTCCCAGACAAGAGAGCCACAACCCAAGTCTCACATCTCTCATTTTCTCTCAACCCAGCCTCTCTTTCTTTTCTGCCTCTCTTCTCTCAACCCTAATGGTCAAGAGATCTAATATTTATAAAGAGGAATTCTAATACAATTAGAATTCTTACAGGGACTAATAATTCAAGTCAAACTAGGATTTTTAATTATACAAAAATCCCAACACATGGCAAGAAGAGTGGAAGACCAATTTTTCCGCATTCGATAGCGGAAGGCGAAGCAAAAATGAAGTGCAAGAATTGCTACCCAAAGTGCGGTGTTCTCGGACACTATGCGAAGACATGCAATAGTGGACGTGTTGATAAGGACAATGAAACTACAAGTGGATGGCGGGAGTGAGGGCTGCATGCAGCCTACAGTTCGTAACGTATCCTTTCCAATTTTTCATTTGCATGCTGAACATTTAATTGAGACTTGAGAATAAGGATTTAATTGTATTCATTTCTTCCATATAGTTGTTAATTCAGTTGTATTCATTGCTTAATCATGATCTATTCATTAGCGTAATCATGTTCGATAATATAATTCAGCACTTCCAATATATCGAGTATAATGCAACCTACGAATAAAGTGGGAACCTACGTGGTGATTTCAGATACTGCTTTTGGGCCGAGCTTCAGACATTGTCCCCTTAGCGGCCATTTAAACTTGACAATAATTATATATTAAATTACAACTTGACAAACACAGCAATTGTCCTGACCTCAGACAATCGCGGATATTCCGGAAGAGATATTCGTACTCCAACTATCCTATAATTAGCACAACAATCACTGTTTTCTTATAAGTAAGTAGCAGCATCCACTGTTCTAATCACGTCTGACGGTAAGATTGCGACCCATCGTGGTTATTCCTGAAGCATTATTTTGAAAACTATCCTGTAATAAACACATAATCTGTTGTCGATAATACGTGGTAAATCCGGACACACCGTCGGTTACTAAACGTTTAACAATAAACAACCTACTACATCTATATTATACCATAATTAAATATCCCTTAGAGCATATTCGGAACAAACACAGCAATCGTCTTGACCTCGGACAATCATGGATATCCCAGAAGAGACATTCGTGCTCCAACTATCCTGTAGTTAGCACAGCATTTACTGTTCTAATCACATCAGACGGTAAGATCGTGACAATGCGTAGTACGTTCGGATAATTGAAGTCAGTCCATTAACTATTAAACAAACACACCTATCAATAAGACAGCGACCCATCGTGGTTATCCTGAAAGTATTATTCTGAAAATTATCCTGTAATAAGCACATAATCAATTGTTCTATTCACGTCGGTAATACATGGTAAGCCCAAACACGCCATCGATCACTAAATATTTAACAATAAACAACCCACCAGAGCTTTGTTATACCATAATTAAATATTTTGTATAGTATATTCGGAACAAACACAGCAATCGTCCCAACCTCGGACAATCGTGGATATCTCAGAAGTGACATTCGTGCTTCAACTATCCTGTAGTTAGCACAACATCTGCTGTTCTAATCACGTCTGACAATAAGATTGCGACAATGCGTGTTACGCCCGGATAATTGAAGTCGGTCCATTAACTATTAAACAAACACACCTATCATTAAGATCGCGACCCATCGTGGTTATCCCGGAAGCGTTATTTTGAAAACTATCATGTAGGCTGTAATAAGCATATAATTCGTTGTTCTATTCATGTCGGTAATACGTGGTAAGCCTGGACAAACCATCGGGCAATAAACATTTAACAATAAACAACTCACCAGAGCTTCGTTATACCATAATTAAATATCCTGTATACAATATTCAGAACAAACACAACAATTGTCCTGACCTTGGACAATCGTGGATATCCCGGAAGAGGTATTCATGCTCCAACTATCCTATAATTAGCACAACATCCGCTGTTCTAATCACGTCTGACGGTAAGATCGCGACGATGTGTGGTACGCTAGGATAAGAAGTTTGTGGGGAGACACCTTCTCCCCACAAAGGGGGGTGCGATAGGGCGATCCTGTCTCTCCCTACATATTTGTTTTGTGTATGGAGAGACAGTCACACTTGATTAACTCAATGGTATCCCAAGCAAAGTGGAAGCTGATGCTATTTAGTCTCCAATGTTTTCAACTCTCCCATGTTATGTTTGTCGATAACCTTGTCCTCTTTCGTGAAGCTTCTGAAGAGCAAGCCAGTGTAGTCTAGAAAGTCCTCCATATATTTTCATCTCATTCTGGTCAGAAAGTGAATGCTGACAAATCTCGTGTCCTCCTTCCTCCAACCTTGGATGCACAAGTTACCAAAAGAATCTGCGATATACTACACATTCATAAAACAGATTCTGTTGGCACATACCTAGGTATAGAAATGCTACATGGGAGACAAAAAAGAAGCCATTATGCGGGACTTGTCGGAAAAGTGAGAAACAAAGCTCGAGTTGGAATCCATCTTGTATATCGATGGCTGTAAGTCAACACTCTGTAAATCAGTCCTCAAAAGTCTCCCTACCTATACAATGCAATTGGCACTTCTCCCGAAAACTACCTGCAAAGAATTGGAGAAGATACAATGTGGTTTTCTTTGGGGTGACAGTGAAGGCACACGAAAGCCTCATCTGGTAGCATGGGAAACTGTCTGCCAACTAAAGGATCGTGGAGGACTCGGACTCCGGAGAATGAGAGAACACAATATAGCAGTGCTGCTCAAACTTGCTTGGGAACTTATATCTCCACAACCAAAACTGTGGAAGCTAGTTTTCTTGGCAAAGTATAATCCAGAACAGATTGAACTATCAAGAGGCTTCCCTATCACGAAAGGCTCCCCCCTATGCCAACAACTTCAATGAGTCTGGAGCATATTCTGCGACGGGCTCGCATGGCAACTAGGGGATGGCAAAACATGCCATTTTTGGACGGACAAGTGGCTCCCCTTGGGCACCTTGCTGATAACTCAGGTATGCCTTACCTCAAATACCATTAATCTAGATGACATGTCTTGCTCTTTTGTGCATCCAAAAGGAAAGTGGGATATGGAAAGACTTTTGATTCTGCTGCCCCCGTTGCTGGTAGAGGAGATTATCACTATCCCCCCTCCTATGAATTCTAGAGGGCCAGATCGTCGTTGCTGGCTCCCATCTTCAAAAGGCCTCTTCTCCACAGCATCCGCCTATGAATGGCTATCAGTGACCAACTGGAATCAACAATCTCCAGTATGGGGACAAGTGTGGAAACAGCAGATACCTGAGACGACAAAGTTGTTCCTCTGGAAACTACTACAAGGTGCATTGTGGACCAACAATGAGCACTTCAGGCACAAAATAGCGGATTCCCCAACATGTCATCTGTGCTCTCGTGATGAAACTTTGTTGCACGTCCTTTGGGACTGCTACAAGAGCTGCATGGTGTGGTCGGGAGAGCCGCATCATTGCTGGTAAACTTTTGGAATGAGGTACATTCCCATCTCTGGATTGTACTGAACCTAACCTCTCCATTCATGTAGGAAGATATCAGTTGGCTGACCTGGTTCTCTCATACATGCTGGATCATATGGACGAACAGAAACTCTGAAATTTTCAGGGACTCCAATATAGCGATGACAAGTCTCATGCCTAGAATCATAGTATTGGTTCGGGAAACTAACCATGTTTTCAACTTGTCCATAAGAAAACAGGTATTAAGACAGAGGATACTCCAGTATGCTCCCAAGATGGATGTCCCTGCACGAGAAGGCCCTTCCCTGATCCGGTCAGGTGGCCCCTCTTCAAACTTCCTTCTCACTGTACACAGACGGAGCCGTCTCTGTGCCCTCACAGAAGGCAGGCATTGGAGGTGTCATACTTGATAATGCAGGTAATCAAATCCTATAATTCACCTGAAGACTCAGTCGCTGTAATGCTATCAACGTGGAATTATGGGCCATCTACCAAGGTCTTCAACTGGTGCTAGACCATGTATGGATGCAGCTTTCCTACTACACAGATTCAACTCTAGCATTGGAAGTCATACAAAACGGAGATCTTTCTGGTTGTGTCCCCCAAATAGTGAGTAGTATTGTCACGATATCCGAACTCTTCGCATGGATCAGCTTCTGCTACATTACTAGACAATGCAACCTCACGGTTGACCGCTATGCCAAGACAAGCCTATCCCTTCCTCATTGGACATAAAGGTGTATACGCGGAACCTTGGTCACTGCCATCCTCTAGCAGAAATGGACAAAACTCTACAGTGCAAGCATCAGCTCCCCTGGATACTCGATATAGACAGTCTTTTGTTTTTGAACCCCCGTGATCCCTTTCTTTTGTTATCTGGGCAAGTTTTAGCCTCCCAACTACGTAAAAAAGCCCACTACACATCTCACTTGAATTTCATCAGCATATCATCCTTAGGCTGTCCACAAGGGGAGGATAATTTCTCTCCCCTTTTTGGTAGGAACCAGTTGTCGGTTCCCACCATCTCTCTTTTTTCATGGACAACACAAATCTGTTGTCCATGAAAAGGGAATTTGGAAAGTGGGTGTAAGGTCCACCTTCCTCCCAACATAATATATTTAATAATTTAAGTATTAGATTAATATTATAAAAATGGATAATAGATATGTATTGATAAAATAAATTGTAAAATAATAATAATAATAATAAAATTGTAAATAATAAAAGAAGGGGGAGGAAATTTCCTTCAAAAGTTGTGGAATATAGAGGGTAGATTGGAGAGAAAAAAAATGAGGTGTACGGAGAGAAAAGTAAGTTGATGTGATAGATGTAAGTAAAAAGGGAGGAAATTTCCTCCATGGTTGTGGATAGCCTTATGGCAGAATGAAGCTAACATGAAGAAACCGCCTTCTCCTCCATCTAGATTGCCGCCTTATCCAGGAAATTCCAGCAGATCCAATGATTCCATGCCCAAAGAGCCTCTGACGTTCAGATCTCTTTTAACAAAGGATATTGTGTCTAATTCAAATACCATCAAGCTTTCTCCCGACGATGTGGTGCGTTCAATAGGCAATCTGGGTCCAGCTGTGACCAATGTTCGAAAAAGCACTAGGCAGTCCCTGAGTGATCAGGGTGCACTTAGCGCCTATGTGGCCTAGGCGCCCGCTTAGTCGCCTATGAGCGAGGCAGTATTCGGGCAGGGCGGAGGCAGTGACATTCCATTAGAATGTTCAGAAACAAATTGATGAAAATATGAAGAACGCGCTAATAATTCGTCCATGAGTAAAAAAACATTATTAAGCAACTCATTAGCAGGTGGGGAGTATCATGAAGTTGCAGTAAACCGGTGGTATTGGAGTTTCAACTTCATTTGCACCGTCCAAGGAGCTACGGTGTAGAAGATCTCTGATCTGTTTGTGCTGAGTAAGAAAGAGACCATTATAGGTTGGCAGCACTTCTTAACCAAGAAAGTAGTGTAGTGGATTTTAGGGACAACGAATTAGCTAGCCGTCTGATGATATTCCGAATAAGAGTAGGGTTACCACGAGTAAGGATCAAAGAAAATCATAAAGAGAAATATCATAGAAACTCAAAGGTAAAGAATAGATCCATTATGGCGAGAAATTCAGAGGGAGGGATCAGTACGAGAGTTAGAGAAGTCGAGATATTAAAGAAAGTGGGTAACGTGGAATGCATGAAAAGCAGAATCTGAATATGAGTCCGATTCGAGAGCAATAAACCCAACCGGGATAGGTGACGAAAAGAGGACTCTTTCCTGTGGGAAGGACTAAGGAATGGGACAAGAATGACCTTGAATCTTGTGTTTGGACAGATCACTCTCTATTACTTGCTCCATGCATTCAAGTGTATTCAGAACATGTGCTCACGATACCCGAGCCCAAAGAGAAGGATGATCTATTTTCTACATGGTATTAGAGCCTAGGAAAAATCTCAATATGATTGTACTGAAAGAAATTCCAAGAGCATTGAGTCCGAGTGAATCCCAAGAGGCTTGGGACCATGGGGAGTCCAATTGAGAGATTTGGGTCAATTGAGAATAATCTGTGTGTTAGTCCAAGTCTCAATAGAGTTTACTTAGTTGTACTTAAGGGGAAGTGTTGGAAATTATCCACACGAATTAGAGATAGATAGAAGAACCAACTCAAATATGAATGTGGTAGTACAATCTATAAGCTCAAAATTTTAATGAAAGTAACATACATCATGCTATTTAAGTTAGCCCACATACACGTATCTGCGCTCGAGAGACCCGAGCCCAGAGAGAAAGGGGTCTGTTTACAACACGCATAGAATATGGACAAAGATATACGATCTACATCACAAATGCTAGTAGAAACTCTTAAATGTAATGAAAGAATAGTAGTCCACAAAAAACAATACAGTTCCGGAACTTCTGCTGCATTGAGGCTATCTGTGAACTTACATGTCCCGGTGCACCGAAGTGCAGCAAACAAGTGGTGCCCAGAATGACTTACCTTTCCTTTTCTTCTCTTTCTTGATCTCAATGGGATGCTTTGCTGGAGAATTCGACTCTTCCTCTTTGAATGTATCTTGATATTTCGGTGCTAAATCAGAACTAACATTAGTCAGATCAACAAAATCATCTCTTGCCTGTATTGGGTCTTCCTCTTGTGTAGCAGGAACCTGTTCTTTATTCAGTGACTTTATTGGGTCATCCAGCAGATTTCTGAGAGGACTTTGCTGATTCACTGTGTTCCAATTAGTGACCTTGGCTATTACTTCTTCATTCTTCTTTCTTCCCTCGGATTCATTTACTACATTAGTTAGAGAGGGGAACCATCCGGCTCGGAGACCGTCAGATTTAAGCTGCTGATTCTTCTGGATCATCCCAATATCAGAAGGACCGATAGATTGATTGGCTACAGCCGGAGATTGAATAAGGGTCATGAAAGAAGGGGGATCAAAATCATCCGAGTTCAAGGTATTGGCTCTTTCATTTGTGATCTTGTCCTTCTGGGAACTGGTTTCTAATGTATCTGCCATTCGAAAGGGTAAAGCAGTATCAGAATTAGAGGAAAAGTGCTGTTAGCCGAATAAAACGGATCAAGCCATAGATATGAAAAAGGAGTAATGTGAAACTTGTAGGAAAGTGCACGGCCGCACGACATGCAACAATACAGAGTGAGTACCTTCATCGATAAAAACTACTTCGAAACATCCAGAAATTTTCTGCTACAGGAAGGCATATCTCGGACAAGCGCCCTTTCGTCACGAATTCTAATCCTGACCGTCCATTGTTGAGTCGGACAGGATCAACGGCATTTTAAAAACTAAGTAATCCACTCCTGGCAGTAAGATTAACAATGGACGCACAGGATTAGAATTAGGGACGGAAGGGCGCTTATCCGGGATATACAGTTAGCCATTTTAAAATTTTAGTTGAAACATCACACCAATATAGATCAAATTGAACAAACACATTGACCAAAATAAGCTGAAAATGATTTTCAGCCAACTTAATACAGTCCAGTATTATGATGGAGCTTAGGGATAGTGATTTCACCTGACAGTGACACTGATCCACAGTTTCCCGCAAGACTACCAGATATGTTACTTGAACTAGCTGAAAGATCCATGGCAGAAACATGATCCTTTCGCTTGTACTGCTGGTCATCACCAACATCATGCAAACTCTTGGAATCGACACCACCATCATGATCAATATCAAAATTGGACATATCGTCACTTAAAACAGAAGCGCCGTGCAATGAAGGAATGGGCAAATTTTCCCCTACAATGGCATTTCCCTCAGGATTGACATCAGTTTGGCCTTCAACAACATGATTGGATTCAGAAGAATTTAGTAGTTCACAGATCCTGCTTTGGTCATCTTCAGCCAATATGGCGCTCATCAATGCCACGGGCTTAGAAGTCAATGCTGCTATGATATTAGCATCACGCGTTACCTCAGTTGAATAATTTGAAGGTATTGCAGAATCAAGTAATACTGGTACTTGAACAAAAGCTCCTTCACCATCTTTATCTCCAGCTTCTACACACACAGTTTTAGAATGCTCAAATTTATCGGCATCTTTCTTGACACCATTTATTACTTGATCATCTTCTGGGACTGGAGCTGTTTCAACATAACTGCTAGGTTCCAGCTTAATGTTCTCACTTCCGTCTCCAACACAGTGCGCAGTATTACCATGGATGATGGTAGTAGCACTCTCAGCTTCAGGAACAGTCATTGTTTGCCCTATTTCATTGTCAATGGATGTGATCACAGAAACTGCATCAGAGACTCCGACGGAATCAGAAGCCGTAAATGAAGCTAGTGAATTTTTTCCAACAGTGCCTGCAACAAAAGCCATTCCACCTAACAAAAGAGGATGGGAGCAGTATATGAATCTTTACCTCGTTCAGCATCCAATCTTTTGGAAGCCAGGCCATATATGCCTTGTTGAAATCCATCATCACCATATTCGTCGATGCTATCCACCGAGATCATAGTTTTGACAAGTTCAGTCTGTACACCATGCATAGCCTCATCAGAAATTGCTTCTGACTCTGCATTATCTGCATTAGGTGAAACCGTGAAGTCTAATAGTAAAAGCAGTTTAGACATACCAAGCATACGAAACCAAAGAATGTTTCAACTGATAAAAATCTTCATAATTTTATTCAAGTGAACGAACCCGGTGTGCATATCTGCATTACAAAACGGGATAAAGATGATTGAAAATTTAAAATAACGGAAAATAATTTTATTAGATAGAATGCTGCTGACTACCCTTTCAGTGGCAACACATAATTTACCATACAGTGAATTCGAATAGTAGAACAACATATATCAGAATTCATTTACAATAATAAAGAGGAAGTAAGAGCTCCACTGTCCAAAATTAGTATCTGCTTAAGAGCAGATATGTAGAAGTATATGACAATGCTGTTCTCGACAATGTAGTGTCTTCAGTCATAAATGCTTTAAAAAAAACTGAGTAACAGAACAATGCTGCACTATTTCAAATAATCACTCTTTAATAAAGGTAGTAAAACATGACTATACCAATTTGCCCCCAATAGAATTTCATTGAGATTTGCGTTTCTCCCTGAACAAAATCTCTTTCCAGATCAATTATTAGCTATACTGTACAAGCCTATCCATAAAAGGCATAGACTTCCTTTAAGGTCTATCCATATGAGACGCTTAAAGCCCATGTGGTGTTCTCTCCCAAGCCAAAGTAAATTTTTGGCACGAATACCCTTTAGCACTCAGTTCTCTAATTGCTATGTCACAGAATAGAAATGCTATAAAACACCGAAATCGCACCCATACATATGCACACACACTAATGTTGGTGTGTGTGCTCACAAGGCAGTGGGTGCGATTTGGGTGCTGAAAGTGGGTGGCGTGTAGCATTTCTCGTCAAAGAAGTACATTTCAACTATTTCCCGAAAAACATCTAATTACATCATACCATCAATTTCCTCAAGTTTAAGTAATTTGCTTCCATAAAAATCACCCTCCAAACTTTTCCACTTCATGCTCTTGTATGGTCCCTCCGCACTTTCAGAGCCCTCCCCCAACTGAGGACTAGTTCGACCTTCAGAAAATTCTGTCACTGCATCGGAGAATACATCATCTTCTGATTTATTCGACTTCTCCCCTGCTCTGGTAGTCCCAAGCCTATCAGTTTCCCTGCTAAGTTTAGGAGCTTAAAGAGAAAAATAATTTATCAATAGAAAAGCCAAATCTTCAATCTAAGACAATTTAGTCAAACAATGACTCTCACGATTAGAATGTAGTGCAAAGGTGTATATTTAACACAGGTTCTCTCACTTGGGGTGTGCTCATACTCATTATTGGAAACAGCCAAGTGCTGCTGATGTTCTTCAGGATTAACAATTTCATAACCTTCAATTGTTCCACAGACTTTCTTGTGGGCTATTCTGTCTTTAGCACTAGGATGCGCATTTGGAAAAGGCCATCCACATCTGCGGCATACGTGCACCTCATGACCCTCGTGTCCTTCAAGAATTTGCAGAAAAATAAACAAGCATGCCCAACTATAAAATCAACAAACAAGAATTTTATTTACTACTCACAAGCAGTGCACGCCGTGTTCAGAAAGTCATTTATTAACCAATCGAGAACGTAATTGAAACAAGAAGTAACTAACTAAGCAGAATCGCGAAACTCAACATAAACGCTTCACTGATACCGCAGAAAAATTGAACTGTCGAGAATAATCCGTCCCTCCAAAAGAAAGTAAAAAAAATTTCTCTAATCCTACCTTTACAACTGGTAGCAAAACTAAATGTCATTGCACAGCTACTAAAGAAAAGAATTAGAACCTGTTGAATTGAGCAACGTATCTTGATCTTCACCCTCCATAATTTTTTCACGTATTATGCGTGAGAGAGGACGACAATGAACTATACCCCAATGAGAACGGAGAAAGCGGAAGAGAGGAATGGGGAGACTTAATAGTCCGTGCAGAGAAAAGTGAGTGAAGTTGAGACTTGTGCAACAAAAAAAAAAAAGAGACTTGAGCAACAGCAAGTCTTTCTTTACACAGTGCGCACGTTAACAGTTGCCCCCGAGTGGTTCTATTTTTTTAAAAATCAAAATTATTTCTCTTTCCGATCAATGCATGAAATACTTTTTTTCAGCAAAGTAAATAATAGATTTTCATAAATAAAAGGAGGTCCCAAAATATGTACAAAGCCCAACCTCTTTGGGCCCACGAAATTTACAAATGGCCCGATCCAATTTAAGTTGCGTAGATTCAGAATTAGCCACATATCTGCAGCTGTTAATTCCTTCATCTACCTAGCTCTTCCCGAGTTCCCGCAATGAATTCACAGTAGAACACCTACATCATGCTTAAGTTTAATACTCTTTCAGGAAATTGTTGCCAATCTGTATATGTATAGTCTCTAGTCATTCCCTTGCTTCTCAGAATCTCTCATGTCCGGTGTTGGATTTTTAGGAGAATGTCATCCGATTCCATCTGCTGCTGTTCGAATATGGATTTATTCCGGGCCAACCAAATTTTCCAGATTGTG
>JAOYMZ010073052.1:0-12020 GCA_025802335.1 Pinguicula primuliflora | reverse complement strand
GGTGTCGTGAGTGGGATTTTTTGGTTCAGTCAAGTGTTGTTCGAGAAGATATGGTCCACTTCACTTTATTTTTTTTTTATTGATCTTTTTATCCTGGCCATTGGATTTCATTAAAATTCAATGGTCAGGATTCTCCCACAAATCCCACACTATAGCAGCACACACAAGAAGCGGAGTGCTAAATTATAATCTTAAACATGTGCCGCAAAACCCATCGTACGGTGGCGGGTGGGCCGGGTTGCACTGTGCCCATAAATGAAATACAGTATTAAATTATAATCTTAAATATTATATTTGTGATCCAACGCCTCAAATCAATGGGAGCAGAAAAAAATACTTTATGATTATAGAAGTCGTAAATTGGGGGTGAAAATATAGGTCTGTTCAAATATATTAGCATATTAGAGAAGATGAATGTGATGGACAAAAGTTTGTCCGCAAAATTTGACAACTGCGAGAGATTAAACTAGAACAGACCTCGCATTTAATGAGAAAGTATGAGAGCAAGAGTAGCTGTTCTGAGACCAAATTCCATCAAATTTCGGCTGATTTCTATTGCATTTTGCTCAATAATCTTTCTAATTCAAGTTGGGTTTTCGACTCCAGACGGATTCAGGGAAGAATTGCACAAATTGCAGATGGCCTTCCAGAAGATCAAAGTTGTGAACCCAATCGTAGAGATGGATGGTTCGTCTCTTTCCCATCTCGTCTCTGTATGTGTGTTGGTCTAAAATTTCTTTGGCGCTTCTTCCCTTCCCCTTTGGAGGGTAGATTTAGATGGGGCTCGATTTCAAGTGTTCATATTTGCAGTGGTGTTGCTGTTGGAAACCTGGGGAGCGTTTTCTTGAGTAAAACATAATAATTTAACCTTTTGTACGTCCCTCCTGCTTTGGTTCGTTGAATTACATTTTTTCTGATAAGAGCTGCATTGTTAATGTTCATATAGCAAGAACGTTTTTTTTTTACTGCGCATCATGTCATGTAGTTGAGATTTCTGTCCGAGATGGATTAAAAGGACATCTGCCTTGGTTTTAGTGAGGAAGTGGTTATCAGGATATCCGTTCTGTTAGAACTATGTACATGTTGATGTAGTTATTCTAGAATGAAATTGGAGAAATGTAGTCATCGGTTCTGTTCTTTTGTGTCATTGTTTCCTTGGACTGATTGATGCTGCCTGATTCTTTTTCCATTGTGCTAGAAACTAGCCAATCGATTTAACGGTTCACAGTATCTGTTAAGGGCTTGTTCTCCTAGAGAAATCACTATGGATATTTAGATCATGGAAATCGTATATTTATCTGTACCCTTCCACTCCAATGTATCTTATTTAGAGCATGATTAGATAGCTAATGGAAAATATATTGCAGGTGATGAAATGACAAGAGTGATCTGGAAGTTAATCAAAGAAAAGGCACGCAAAAGAGTTTTCGTTCTTTTCCTTTCACGAAGTTACATAAACCTGGGATTATTAATGATTTGTTTCCACATATATTACAGCTGATTCTCCCTTTCCTGGAGCTCGACATAAAGTATTTTGATCTTGGTCTTCCTCATCGAGATGCCACCAACGATAAGGTCACTATTGAAAGTGCAGAAGCCACCCTCAAGTATGTGATTTACCTTTGTTTTCCTTTTTAAAAAATCCAAGAATGTAGTGGGCATGCATAATGGAACAAAGCATGGAATAATCTTCTTCAAGGAGATAAGACTTATGACCTGCGAAGTTCCTGAAAGACGAAAGTGAAACTTTCATAATTTGACTTTTCTCCTTACTCGATTGTACAATTTGTTACTGACTTGTCTTCCAGTGTAATCTATATTAAAAATGTTAGTGTCTCTTAACGTTCAGAACCAAAATGCTGTTCCCAAGTTTTACTTCACAGTTCACACAGGCGTTTAGTGCAGGTTTTAGTCTCTTGCATTCTTTTCTTGTTAATAAGAATATTGATTGTAAATTTATTAAAAAAAAAATTGTAAATTTATTGATTATATGTAAAAGCACCACTTAACGTCAGGGTAAATGAATCCTAGCTTCGTCTCCTGCATATGGAGGGAAACTTGGCCTAGTTTTTTTGCATATATTTTACCAATTTCCCGTGTTTACTGTTTAGTATGCAAATACTGAAGATTTACTCCTTTTACCTTTACGCATAGCGTAATTACAGAGGTTTAAACATTCCACAAAAATCTCTTGGGTGGAAGTCGGAATCTGAAATATTACATTACATTTTGTCCTACTGTAGGTACAACGTTGCGATTAAATGTGCGACTATTACACCAGGTATGTGTTTGTTGTATCAAAAGATGATAAATATGCTATGTTTACTTCTTCACTTGGACTTGGTAGGCTCTTATATGCCACCAGGTTAACAATTGAAACCGTCTTTGTTTGTACTATCTATTTATGCAGCTGAATTTGCCATTGTGTCATTCAATCAACATAGCAGAGCAGATTCTGACCTGAATTTTATTTTGTTTTCGTCACTTCTATTTATTCTGACATCTTTGTAATATTTTTTACTGATTGCATAGATGAAGCACGAGTTAAAGAGTTCAACTTGAAACATATGTGGAAGAGTCCAAATGGAACTATCCGAAACATCTTGAATGGTCGAAAGCTTCCCTAGAAGCTTCTTGATTTTAAATTTTCAGTTTGATCTCTGATTTTGACTGCAAAATTGCCTTTCGTATGCTGCAGGGACAGTATTCAGAGAACCTATAATGTGCAAGAATGTACCTCGACTTGTACCAGGTGCTTACTCTGAGTTACTTGGACAGACTTTGCTTGTTTTCACCCTTCCTAAAATTTGTATAAAAACTTTCCCATCCTCAGGTTGGACCAAACCAATATGCATCGGTCGTCATGCTTTTGGTGATCAATATCGAGCAACAGATCTAGTCATTAAAGGAGCTGGAAAGCTCAAAATGGTTTTTGGTACACATGCTATGGCTAATATTTCTCTTCTTTTTTTCCCTCTTTTCACAATGATAGTTCATTAGATAACAAATAATCGTCTTAAAAGAGATTGGCTTTATAGTTCAACAATCTTGAGCAGTTGAGCGTATGAACGTGGCCTAAATAATCGGCATGTGTTACATGTTTTAGTGCCAGCTAGAGCTGAGGATAGCACAGAGCTTGAAGTTTTCAACTTTACGAGTCCCGGCGGTGTAGCTCTTTCAATGTATAACACTGATGAGGTACGGGACTTCCAATTTTACGACTTTCTCATTTTGGCTGGGTGATTAAGACTAAGGCAACAATACTTAAATCTGCTGTTAAATATACAGATACGTGCTGGTTTACCTTGTGCAACTCTTCCTTGGCAGGAGTTCTCATATATTTCTTGTTGTCCAGTCTATTCGTGCCTTTGCTGAGGCTTCAATGACAACTGCTTACCAGAAACAATGGCCACTCTATCTTAGCACAAAGAATACTATTTTAAAGAAGTATGACGGAAGGTATGACATGCTTCTTGCTAGTTTTCAGAGTCCTGCACATGTTCATTTCACTCATCTCCATTTAAAATGTTAATTCTCTTTTCGCTCGATTCTTCTGCATATCCCTTTCACTTCAATTGCTGAAGATTTAAGGATATCTTCCAAGAAGTTTATGAAACCCAATGGAGGTCCAAGTTTGAGGCTGCTGGGATCTGGTAAAACTACTTCTTTTTGTTCAAAAAACGCTATGAGAATCCAAATTGATGGTTCTCTGGATATAATAGGTATGAACATCGTCTTATAGATGATATGGTCGCTTACGCTCTAAAGAGCGAAGGAGGATACGTCTGGGCATGTAAAAACTATGACGGTGATGTTCAGAGTGATTTCTTAGCCCAAGGTTTGTACCATTTCTGATGACACAAACCTTGTCATTTCCAAAAGGGGTGAAACCGTTGATACATCCCTTTCGTGTCACGGACTTACATTGTGTTTGTTAATCATTATGCAGGATTTGGATCTCTGGGTTTGATGACATCAGTTCTTGTATGCTTACTATATCATATTTCTCTTGGTTCATTTTCGTTCGACACCATCATAATAGTATCTTAGCAGGTCTGCCCCGACGGAAATACAATCGAAGCAGAGGCAGCACATGGCACTGTTACACGCCATTACCGAGTTCACCAAAAAGGAGGAGAAACTAGCACCAACAGCATAGCGTCTATCTTTGCCTGGTCACGTGGACTGGCACACAGGTCGCTAGTTCATCTATGCATCATTCATTTTGAAAAACCATCCGATCCGCTCGACCTATTCGAATTACGATTGATATCCTAAGCTCGTGTTATTTCATCCCATGTGGTATATATAACATTGGCCTTTATAGGGCAAGGCTAGATAAGAATACCCAACTCATGGACTTCACTGAAAAACTCGAAGCTGCGTGCATTGAAAGTGTTGAATCGGGAAAGATGACAAAGGATCTTGCTATTCTTACTCACGGACCCAAGTGAGCTTAACTCTTCATCTGTTGATCTTTCCATTGTTTTTGGTTTTGCTTCAAACCTTTTTGCAATGTCCATGTTATTTTCAGGGTGAGAAGGGACCAATACTTGAATACTGAAGAATTCATTGATGCAGTAGCTAATGCATTGAGAGGAAGACTGCAGAAAAATTCGAGGCTGTAGATAACAACACTGTTACTCTTTTCTCGAAGGTGAAGCTGAAATAAAGATATCATGCGATACAGAAACTTGAAGAATGTTTTACAGTGGAAGTTTTTAGACGTATTTACAGTGTTAGAACTCCAAATTTATGATAAGGTCGTGATACTTTGCTTCGGAAGCAAGTATACACATTTAAGAACCGTGCTGCAAACCGAAAAATTAGACCGAAAGTTAGGGAAAAAACATAAAAAACAGCCACACGAAGCACAGCAACACGCGCATGGGGGTGTGACTGCCATTTCTTCAATGTTCGGTTTAATTTTCGGTCGAAGTTTGGGTCTGCTAATCACTTTCCCACATTTAATATGAGTAATCAAGAAGAGGTGTCGTGAAATATTGGAATGTTGGATGAATGAACTGTATTTTACAACAGCAGGACTGACAGGTGTCTTATATTTGTGTATGCTCTCACCAGGTTGATGACTGATGAGTGATGAGAAAGCATTGAGAGGAAAATACCTTTTTTTCAAGCTCAACATATACAGCATCAAAAACATCAAAAACATCAAAAAATCTACAACTCCCAAAAACTAGATACTATTGAAACAAGTGAGGACCCCAAAGGGAGAAATGGAAAAAATGTGATACAAGACTAGGCTTGATTATCAGGATATCAGTCTCGGGATTGCCTAATCCCGAGACCGTCCCGATAACTACCGCGATAGGAAAATTGTTCCGGTCCCGGTCCCGGCCTGGTAACATAACTGGCTTACCGGTTTCGAGATATCGGGATCCGATCCGGTACGAGGATTCTCGATTAAGAGACCAGCAAGGCAGCAATCTAATTTCAACAGTAATCTAATTTAAAAAGCAAAACCGGCAGCCTTAGACATAAGGCATACCCATAACCTGTCAAAATCACAGGAACGATCCATAATCCTAAAAACGATTGCATACAATAAACAGAACAAAAGCATAATCCATCCGTAATCCACAAAACGAAAACATAGTCCATCCATAATCCACAAAATGAAAGCATAGTCCATCTATATTCCTAAAAACGAAAGCATAGTACGTACGTAACAGAAACATAACAGTTTCATTTCAGCTTTCAATACTTGGTGAAACGTTGCCTATTCCTTCATCTCGATCTTGAATATGGAGTTTACCTATCCCCACAAGCATGTCGTCGTGATCTGCTTCAAATTCTGCATAAATATGACATAAGCAGTAGCAGGTGTATCGACAGTAGGCAAATTACAAATAAAACATGACATTTAACATGTATTATAGAGTTAATATACCTTTGATGAGTTCATACGTACTAGGGTCTTCTGTCAATTCATCCTCATACTCTAAGGATCGATCAATTCCTGATCCAATTTTGTGTACAAATCAAAGCTATTGCTGTCTTTGGAGTCCGGGAGCTCCTAAAATCTGTTAGAACTCGGCCTCCAGTGCTAAACACTGACTCTGAGGGCACCGTGGAAATGGGAATCACTAGAATATCCCTGACCATTCTTGCAACGATCGGATACTTCTATTGGTTAGCTCTCCATTATTCCAAAATAGAACACGTATATGGTTCTGGGCCTTGATCAAGGTACCGCTCTAATTCGGTTTGTTTTATACATTGGTTGCTTCGTATCAGTTTCTCCCACTCATCAGCATCTGGACCTGTTCATCAGTGAGTTGTAAGTCGTTCATCTTGGTGGTTGAAGGTTTACTATACAAAGTATTGTACTCATCAAATAGCTCATGTGTCTTTGCCAATTCAATGGCCCTAATACATTCATCTTCGTTGAGGATCTTTTTCAACCAAAATCCGAACCATTGAATTTTGCACCGTGGGTCAAGAATAGTTGCTATAAAGAAAAACATGTTCACAATTCACATAAATATGTATTATTAAATATTAATGTATAACTTAAATTGCTTCATGCAAGAATAGTTCGATGTAAAAACAATTACCTGTTCAACCTCAAGGATGATTCAGCTGATTGTAAGTCACCCCAGTATTTAAGATATATGACGTGCATCCTATTTGCCATACCAGCTAAGAATGCATCTGGGCTATTGATCAAGTCATTCAACTTCTTTTTCATGTTGTACAACTCTTTGAAGAAAAGATGTGCCATGCATCTATTTGAGGCGGAGACCCCCGATGTAGCATTATAGAACACCTCCAAGAATTTAATCAAAATTCGAACGCAATCCAAGTCAGAAGCTATTGGCAAACCAGGCCCTACCATCACTCCATCCTTATTATGTTCTGTCAAGTATCTCCTAAAGGGCTCATCACACAACACCATCGAATCAAAGGCTTCTCGATGTTTATCCACAGATTCCAATATTTTGTAAGTTGAGTTCCACCGGGTGTATACATCAAACTGGATAAAGCCCTTCTCTCCATCGCAATTGTCTGCCACGTTCTGCCGAAATGTTTCTTCCCATTGTGGGGAAGACTTAACATACTTAGCCATCATTCTCATTTTGACTATTGATTTGTCCGCTTCCTTCATGCCCTCCTTCACAATCAGATTCATGGTATGAGCATCACACCTCATGTGTAGGTTCTGGTGCCCCATCAATACTCCACCGACTGTAGAATTAAACTTTTGGATCTGTCGATCCCTCAACTCATCCAAGCATCTGTCATTTTTTGATGCGTTATCGACCGTGCTGGTCAAAATCTATTGTCGGACAAAACAAAAGGATTAATTATATAAGTAAAGCACAAGTAAGATCAATATTAATGAAAATATTGTACTGATTACCTTATCGATTCCCCAATCTTTCAAAATATTCTTGAGCACCAGTGAGAGTGATATCCCAGTGTGGCTTTTAGTCTTCTGGAATCCAATTATTCTCTTATGTAACTTCCACTGCTTGTCGATGAAATGTACCGTCACAAATATGTAGGTCAGATTTTGTACAGAGGTTTAGGTATCGATGGTCAAACATACCCAAAGATTCAAATCCGCAACATGGTTCTTCAGTGCATTCATTTCCGAATGATACAACCCCATACAATCTCTCATAGCAGTCCACCTAGATATCATTTTAAACCGGGGTTCTAATCCATTCACCAGCTTCTGGAACCCATATATCTCAACAATCAAAAACGGTTGCTCATCTGCAATTATAAATTGTGCAATCAAGTAACGAATTTTTTTCTCGTCAAATGTGTCCAGCATTAAATTTCCTTTGGCATTCCCACCACCTGATGAAGCATCAAATATCAGTTTCTTCTGAAACATATCTTTAATAGTCTTCTCCTTCTTCAACACCTCACACCTATCCAGATGCTTGAGCATGCCTGAAGTACCATCAATGTTAGTGCAACATGGTACTTTGGTCTTGCAATGCTTGCAACTTGCCATTTTCTTTTCCCCACCAGGTACCTCAATTAATTCAAACTGATTCCACGCACGCGACCTTTTTCGTCTTTTCTTCCTAGTTGTTCCTATATTTATTTGTGCTCCATCAGACTGTAGTTCCTCATATTTGTCTGAATCGAGGTCTTCCATACAAAACGATCTTTTAGAAAAAATCATGATACGAAACGGGCTATTAGAAAAAATCAGACTATAGTAACACTTAACAGATGCATGAACGAAGACAAAGACGAACTATGGCTATTCAGATAGTGAGATAGATGCAGTATATGAATCTATGGATATCCTATATAAAAATCATCCAAGTTAGTATTGCATAAAAATCATTCAAGTTCGAGTTACAAAAAATATGCAAGCAGTCACAAAATCAATGAAGTTTAAACCATATCACAAAGAAACAATCAATGAAATCCTCCTTGTACTTAACTTGAGATGAATCCAAAATTAGATGAAACGTCATTAAATAAGTCACATGAATTAGGCTAGTCAATTTGTCACCAATTCTGGAAATCCAACATAGTATCGTAATTCGTATGACAGCAAATCGTCTAAGCACCGAAACATGTAAATCGATCAACTCACATGGTGACTGGTGTGCGAAGAACATACTAAATTCGAGAGATATTAGGGACAGGGACTTACGGAAGCGACGACCGACGAATTACGGGAGGCCGAAGGAGATGGAGCACGGAGAGGAGAGGGAGACGGGAGTTAGATTGCAATTGTCGATTTAGAGTCTAAGATGAGAGACGGAGCACGATGCGATTAGGGGCTGAAGGTGTTCTTCACTTTTCTTCACAAAAATAAAAAAACCCACACACGGGTCTGGGCCACACAAGAGTAACTTGGGCCTGGGCATTGGGCAAAAGAAAACATTTAGGATATCGGGATATCGAGATGTCCCGAAAACCTAACTAGAGAAGCTCGATCCCGGACCGATAATTATCGGGAATTGGCTTTATGTCCTGCAACCCGGCCCGATACTAACCGGTATTGGGCCTATCGGGCCGGGATTATCGGTACCGAGAAAACTCCCGGTAATCCCCGCCCGTTTGCTCACCCCTATACAAAACAAGTGGTAGAATATACAAATATTGGTTGTGGAAAAAATGTTTGTTCTATTGACAGGGTCGGCCCTGGGTTCGGGATGCCCTAGCCGTCCCCCTAGCCGGATGTCCCCATAGCCGGATGCCCCCCTAGCTGAATGCCCCTAGCCGGATGCCCCCCAAGCTGAATGCCCCTAGCCGGATGCCCTAGTCGGCCGGCTCACAGGGCTTACCCCAGAGCTGGCCCTGTCTATTGAGTATGAGCAGTTAGAACTGCAGGCACATGAAGAAATCCCAGTCGATGCAGCTGCTGATCAACCAAAAGGAAGTGACCAAGCTTCGGTAGCCGAGGTAACCTACTCCATCATGGAAGAGGGAACAGTACCTGATGCTACTGTTACTAAGATGAAGAACTCAAAGGAAGCTGCACAGTAACAACAGATAGAGGAAAAAAAGCAACTCTAAGAAGAATACTGAGAAACTCCCTTTGATGGCTGATAAACCTCAACAGCAGCAACAACATTCTGATGAAGAAAGAGCCCGAATAACAATGGATGAAGAAGTTTTACCGGCTCAAACCAGGGATAGTGACAATGACAGTTATAACATCCATATAACCAAGTAAAACCTTGCAGAACGAAACCGCTTGATGAGAACCCCCTCACCAAAGATAGGCCCAGTTGGCAAACAAGATCAAGGTCACCTCGGTCAAAGAACTCAGCTGGAGGGTAAGAAGCATGAAACCTTTACCTCTCTCTTGTCCAAGCAACACATGAACATCAGTTTGAGACATCAATATACGTCTAGTGCCAAAAGATCCTCTGATCTAGCTGATAGACTTACTTACCAGAATTCTAATAGACGAACAGAAGGCTCACCTGGTTCTCAAGACCCTTTTGGCCTGCAGTATATCATAAATCAGACGCTCAAAACTCTTGAAAAAATGAGACGCGGAAAATATACTCGGAAAAGTCAGCAAACAACAGCAAAGTATAAGGAGAACCTGGATCCTATGATCTTATTTGCTGCATGAACATAACTATCCTGCATCATATTCAGCATGACTAGCCTCTGTGTAGCATATGTACTTATGTTTAGTGTGGATAGGGCTAGGCACATGATCTTTGTACTCTTGTAAATTTGTTCTTTTCGTTTAAGGGAATCACTTACCTACCAAAAAAAGGGAGAAATGGAGCCTCAAACATGTTATTACTGAAACAATTAGGGAAAAAAATTTGAGGTTCTGGATCTTACTGTCCCGGTTAAAATGCTAAGGTCGAGACATATAATCTTGACCATCTAATCAGACTTATAATTTTGACCGCCAAATTTTTATCCGATAGTTAGGATCAAAATTCTTAAAAATAAATATTTAATTTAATATTCAAATGAAAAACCTGCTGGCCATAATTCGGCCCGCGGTTTTTAACACTGTAAAAACCT
The DNA here is from genome assembly GCA_025802335.1 of Pinguicula primuliflora. NCBI lineage: Eukaryota > Viridiplantae > Streptophyta > Magnoliopsida > Lamiales > Lentibulariaceae > Pinguicula > Pinguicula primuliflora. The sequence goes on along the minus strand of JAOYMZ010073052.1, from coordinate 1,526 downwards.
ACAACCAAGTTTGTATTGAACAAATGAACAGACCACCCTTCTATATGGTCTCGGGTCTCGTTGAGTATGTGCACGTGTGGACCAACTAATATATGAAGATGTGTGCTACTCTTATTAGAACATTAAGCTCAAGGTGATAGATTGTAGTATCACATTACTATTTAAGTTGGTTCTTCTTTACTTCTCTAATCCGTGTGGACAATATTTCAACACTCTCCCTCAAATCCAACTAGGTAAACCTTGTTGAGACTTGCAGGACTGTAAGGATTATTCTCAATTGAGCTAACTCCCCCTCAATTGGACTACCCATTGGGCCCAATTCTCTTAGAACTTCCCTTGTACCCATTACTCTTGGGATTTTTCCGTACTCTGATACCAAGTAAAAAATAGACTCTCCTTCTATTTGGGCTCGGGTCTCGAATGCAAAGGTGCGCGTGTGAGCCAATTTAAATAGAAAGATGTAAGATAATCTCATAAAACGTTGAGTACAAAGTGATAGATTATATTACTATGTTCCTATTTAAGTTAATTTTTCTTTACTTTTATAATCCGTGTGGACAATATTCAAATGCAAACCAACATAAAACATAATAGAGAAGAAGGCAGTCCTGATTAAAATGATTTCTTTATCGATCGAAAATGTCAATACCTTTTATCTTTATGCTTCGATTCGTCGAAATCCTATCTGATTTTTGATCTTGGATTCAAAACACTTTTCTTGAAAGTCTGGGTTTTTATTTCCTTATTTTTTTCTTTCCTAGAGATTGTTCTTAAAATTATTGATCCTTCTACAATAGTGTCGGGAGTTGTCCGGCAACAACCTCCGACAAAAGAGGCTCTGCCACTCCTGCTTCACACCATTTGTTCACTCGGGCCATGGTATTTGAATATTAAATTAACTATTCAATTGTAAGGGTCAGGATTTTCTTGAGTAAGTAAATGTTTGTATTTCTCTCTCAAAAACTGTACAAAGTTGCAATTATGGAACTTAATCTCTCCCTCCATCTACAATCATGCCCATACAATGGCATCAATGTCTTACGGTTATATTCTTAGCAAGAATCGGGTCATGCATCCAATGTGTGAGAGTGCTGACTCGTGAAGTTTTACCGTGTTGCAGATAGCAAATTCCATACCTGTAGCTGTCTTCTATTGTATTTTCAACTTCTTCATCACCAAACGGTATACAATTCTCGTCTCGCCGTAAGTGCCAAACCATTGATGCCTAGATTGCTTTATAGATTTCCTGGCTCTCTTTACCCCACACCAGACTCATATGTTGCGTGAAGTGTTCCAAAGGAGTGCTCACTTGAACTGCCAGACATCTTATACATTCATAACTGTAACGAACCGAATTTTCACTCCTTGAGCGAAAAGGTCCGTTATGGCAGTGAAGTCCACGACCTCACCCGAGCCCTTAATTTAATTAACAAAAGAGTTCCAAAACACGAGATTTAGTCATCCCACAGTTGCACCTTGACCAATACTTCTTGCTCGTGACCCATGTCTTCTTGTTTAAGCCTGCA
>JAOYMZ010073041.1:0-12022 GCA_025802335.1 Pinguicula primuliflora | reverse complement strand
TTTAACGGAGGGTTATAAATCCCCTTGGGTTAAGTAGTCCTAAATAGGGTTTTAGAAATTTCCGGCGACGAAGTCGCTGGAAACCGGACCAAAGCATGAGCGTTTTCATCTACAATGTATAAGCTTTTCAATGGTGCGACCAATTTCAAAAATGGATGGCTAATTGAAAAAATTATACACGGATTGAAAAAACTGACCACAAAAAAACTGACCATAAGATCTGGACTCTGTTTAGCATTATTGGTTGTATGTGTAATCATAGCAAAATCAAACAGTAAGAAATCATATGGTTAGTAAATAATTTCATGTGTTTGATTACATTCATTTAAACCCCAAATTAAAATGGGGAGTGAAACAATAACACATTTGGCATATCATTTTCTCTGGATTAGAAGCTTTAGATAATAAAAATAAATCAATGCTCACCTTCCAAAAAAAAAAAAAAAAACTCCCTCACCTTCCAAGAATCAATGAGTAAACAAATTTACATTTGTCCGGGCAATTTTTTGGACAATCAAGGATAGAAAAGTTTAGCAAACAAAAGCTCGTTCCATGTATCTTGAATCCCCGGCAAACACCAATGCACACAATCTGCATAGCTCACCGGATTAGCCAGCTGATCCGGAGTTAAAGGGCTCCACTGCTTCTTGTAGATGGATGTGTGGGCATCTTTTCGGTAACTCGAGAGCTGTGTAATGTTGAGAAAGGTTATGGGAATGTGAGATTTCCCGAATACTTCTCCAATCACTTGCATGATGCTTTTCCGACAGTCTGATCCCCAGTAAGCAGGATCTTCGATCATCGTTGTTTCATTGTAGCAGTTACCATCTGGTTGGCCTCCCCAGTCTACACTCCTGCAGTTTACATCCAGACAGAAATTTCATACACAATGCCTTGATTTAGTGATATAAAAAATGATATGTGATAGTTTCATTCTCTTGCTTTTTAAGACTGTAACCTCACATTGTCACACGCGTAAATACACACAAGCCGGAACTAGGACTGTAAATGAACCGAGCTTGAACGAACAAGTCATGTTCAAGCTCTGTTTGTTAAGCTTAACAAACAAAGCTTCGTGTTTGAGCTCTGTTCGTTAAGGTTCACGAATTGTTCATGAATAGTTTGCGAACAAACTCGCGAACAAGCTCGCGAACGGGATGATTTGCGCTCGTTCATGTTCGACTCGTTTATGTGTTCGTTTAAATGTTCGAGATCATTCGTTCTTCATTAATGAGTAACGAAAATAGTGAAAAGTAAGAACTGATTGATACTTTCAACATCATTTAATGGTTAATTCAAACAAAAAACAATCATATTGACTAAATAAATGTGTATGTATAGATTACAAAAAAAAATGTGTATGAATACATTGCAATCACTTTAAACTGAAATTAATGTAACCATTGTGGGTTATTTGATATGGAATCAAGCATAATCAAAATCAATTTAAAATTTTAAGCTCTTAACGAGATGGTCTCATATTTCATCATATTCACAAATAAAACTATCATACCAAAAATAAAATAGCACGTTGTTTAAGGTACCAAGATCGAACGAATAAATCCTTGTTTGATCTCTGTTTGTTAAGGTTAACGAACGAACCGAGCTTATTTGTTAAGGTTAACGAACGAACCACGCTTGTTTGTTAAGGTTAACAAACGAACCAAACTTGTTTGTTAAGCGTAACGAACAGAGTTTCATATTTGAACTCTGTTCGTTAAGGTGTCCGAACCGAACAAACAAGCTTTAAACGAGTTGAATTCGAGCTTGCTTAGGAACGATTCTGTTCGTTTACTGGCCTAGCCGGAACCCACGGGATTAGGTTAATTTCAAATTTCAACTTGTTTCAAATGTGATTCTTGTGTATTGACTTACTTTCCATGGGAAGGAGACATGCTGGTGAAGAAAACTCTTGTCTTGTGTGGATCCATGTTTTTCTTAATCCACCTCACCATGCTTTTCATCGCCATACGGTAAGCTTCCTCTGTTGGCAGCTCCACGATTTCCTTCTCTTCATCGTCGAAAGATCCTTGTCTGTCCACAATCATCATGGTCAGAACAGAGTTCGGAAAAGAAATCGGGCTGTTCAGAAGAAAGATGATTCGAGAAGCATTTACAGTATCTTGAATCTCAATCCTGTCATCCACCACAGGTAAGTATTGAAAACTATTATGTCCACCCCTTTCCAGTGCTTCCCGTGCTTGTTTATCGACCCTTTCCGTACAATCCTGTCGCTGATTCTATGAACGATGGCATCGTCAGAATTAGACTCGAGAAGGAACGGTGCCCAGTAGAATTCAATCGTTGCATTGTAATCCTGAAGAGAAAAGCCTTGCAACTGTCTCATCCCCGAAGCGCCTATAAGGTGTTTGATAAAACTACTGAATCACTTTTTTCACCTTTGCCGTGAATACGGTTGAAGACCCGAAAGTCTCCATGGATTTCTGGTTTTCGGGGATCATACTTTGGAGAAGACAAACCATGGAGACGTACTGACCACGATTGAGGGAGTCGCCGACGAACAGCATCCTCTTGCCTCGAAGCGTTTCCAGCATTAACGTTGCATTGAAACTGCAGTGGCATGATGGTACAGGAAATAATTCATGTCAAAATTATTTAAATGATCCAAACTAGTAGGCATGGAGGTAAAGAGTATTAATATTATATCATAGAGTAACTCTACGGTGTAGAACGAAGAGTACGTGTTCAATGATATGGTGGTTAATGATATCAAATTCTACTCTGCATCTTTTGATCAAAATTCAACCGTCCAGATCAAATAATTCATTTGACATCAACTTAAAAACACTTTTGATCTTAACGGGATAGTTGAATTTTGATCTAACGGTTCAGATTATAATTTAGCACCATTCGGCATGTGAAAAAATTCATCAAACGTTAGCTGATGAATAAATAAGTTATATGCTGAATTTTAATCAAGATTGTTGTGATTGTATTTCAACACTTAGATCTGACGCACATAATTAAAATTCGACACATAACCCATTTATTATGGATCTGAAATTTGTTATTATATATACGGATGTATGCTGCAAGTCAATTATATTTCGAATTATTTCGTTTTTAAATGCAACCAAATGGTATATTATGATTTACTACGGCCTATGAATTTAACAAATAAACCCTAGCATACAAAACCAAACGGGCGTGTGTAGCACGTTTGAAGAGAACGGCGACAGCGCCCCGGTTTCGAAAAGTATAGATGATGGGAAATTAAATTAGTTTCCGAATAGTAGTGACTTCAAAATGGATTTGGATCTTACACAGGGATCAGAATAAAAAATTTAAGGGTAGGATTCATGCACATACAAATGAACACACATCTTCAATTTTCGCAACTAGCATCGCCCGTTTATGAAAGTGGTCACACCGTTGGAAAGCTTATACATAGTAGATCATAAGCCCTATGTTTAGTTTCGGTTCGGGCGACTTCGTCGGCAGAATTTTCTAAAACCCTATTTAGGACTACTTAACCCAAGGAGAAATGTGAACCCATTAAACGGTGATAAAGTCGTCGGAACATCACCAAAACTTGAACATATGATCTTCTATGTATAGGCTTTCCAACGGTGTGACCACTTTCGTGAACGGGCGATGCTAGTGGCGGGAATTGAAAACGTGTGTTTATTTATATGGGCATTGAACCTGTCCCAAAATTTAAATATCAATTTGGTATTACAATTTATTGTATTAGCCTCAAGATTTTAATATAGTACTCATATCTTATTATTTAAGTTAATAGTCACATGCGCACTTACACATACGACATCCGAAATCAGGTGGACCAGTGTTTAATACTTTTGCACAGGCCTGCTGACTGGCCAATTCTGCAGTGCCACGAGGACAATACACACCATACAATTCTTTTCTCACCGTACACTCTCCAAATCCATGTTATATTTAAAATATGTTATTGAATTGTTTTTGTATGAAGATTTTAGAACGGAAAAGATTTCAATTTACTCGATCTAAAGTCCCTCAAAAAATCTTGCATCCAAATTTTTTTGTGACCTCTTTATGAAGAACTTATAAGAAGAAGAGAACAAGAGCATAGAATTTGCCTTGGAATGGAGCATCCGTGAGGCTGCCATCTCCATCGTTGATAGTCCTTGTCCGGCCGGCCCTGTTCTTGGCACGTCAGCTGCGGCTGAATATACGGGCACTCCGACTCTTCATACAACGGCCGCCGCCTCTCGTCCCACACCCACCTCCCGCTGAACAAATCACACCCTTCCTCCCCATCTCTCACGGCGAAAGGCGGCAACTTTCCCACTTTCTTCTCTAACACCCCCATAAAAAAAATCTCGTGCATATTATATTACAGCATCGTTTGATTCAATCACATGAAATTGTAACATGTAAAGACTTACTGGTCGTTGAAAATGAGTCCTGCGTTTGGTGGGTTTGATGATCAAGAGATGAGGTACCGAATACGCAGCTCAAATCTTCGCTGTAGAGGATTGTGGAGAAGAGGATGAATGCCAAAAGGGCCAAGAGATAAGGGGAGAGCCGAGTTTTCCGGCGGTGAAGGGAGGCAGAGGACGGAGATGATGATGGTGGTGTCTTCATTTATTTGCAGTTCCCTGTGGAGTAAAATTGTATGGTTGAATAAATACAGATACAGGTATAGAGAAGGTGGGAAAAAGGTTATGATCCAGCAAACGCAACATACGTGAAGTAAATCAGAAGAAACAGAGGTCGTGTACTGGTTTAACCAAATTGTATATAGCTGCTGATTTCTTCATACTATTGTATGAGAGGTTGCTATATGTTGGAACATTGTCAACAATTATTAGAGATGTAAAGAAGAACACACTTAAAAGAATTTGGTGCTATCAACCTCGGATCGAGTAATCCACATCTTTCTATTTAAGTTATCACACACGCGCACATGCGCACACGAAATCCGAGCCAAGAGAAGAGGGCGGTCTGTTTTCAATTTGGTATTAGAGTCAAGGAGAAGTCCCAATAATATTAGGCCAGAGAGAAGTCCCAATAGAATTGAGCCATGAGGAGTTTATTGAGGTATTTGGCTCAATGTAGAATACTATGTGTGTGAGTCCAAATCTAGCTAGTTGTACTTGAGAGAGAGTATTGGAATATTGTCTCACACGCATTAGATAAAAACAACTTAAATAAGAATGTTGTGCTACAATCTATCACATTGTGGCCCACACGTATACATGCGCACAAAAGACCGTGAGTTTAGTTTTCAAATAATGATACCTTATGATTATATGGCTCACATTTTTTTTTTTGAATAAGTCACTCACGTAGGGAGCACCATTGTTCTTCAATGATGGATTGTCAATGACAGAAGTTGAATGCCATCAATTTTGCTTGACTTGTAAGATAGATGGTTATGGTGGAAAGAAGGTGTGAAGATCAAAATATGGGAACGTTTGTTGAAGTTGTAGGTAAAACTTCAACGTCAGTAGTTGGGACTTTGGCTCAAATGTGTTTTTTTTTTATTTCATCACAAACTGCAAAAAGAAACTTTCATTCTCAAAGCATCATCCCTCTTCCATAATACACCTACTGAGCTTTATGTGGTTATCAACCACATAAAAACCACATAAAGAATGCGTTGACAATTTGGATGGCTACCTACTATTGGTAAATTGATCAAAGGCCTACAACGAACTCGCCTCTTTCTACGCTCAGGCCTCGTGCCAACAATCCTATTTATATTAGTGAATTTAACTTGTTGCAACCGGTATGAGACAAATTCCCAACACAACTCTCCCGCACACCACCACCGGACATATACACAGTTGCCGCTTCAAAACAATCAACACCCCTATTTCATCAACAGAATGCATTTCTTTTTCATCCCATAAGTATGCTAGCTGGGAAATAAAGGATTGTGGAGCCATAAAGTAGGATCATATGTAAAACAAAGATATAGAAGATCACATGTTTTTGACAAACTTCACTACTCCTTCCCCCCACGGGGTTTAGAGGACAAAATTGAACATTTCGAAGTCCAGATGAACTGCAGCAAATCACAACTAAAGATCACCCACAACTGAATGACTGCTTAACTTTGACATGTTGTATCAACAGGGAAAATGTGCATAGTTTCGTCAAGAAGCAATACACCTTTGGAATTCGCAGTTCCATTACTTCAAGAGGGAACGGGGTAGGGAGTATTGTGTTGCAGCACAAATGAAGCGCACTGCAACAGATTGCTGCAGATATTTTTTAGTGGGGACTAAACAAATATGAGAATGTAGCGTTACTACTGATGCTGCTGAATACAATGGTGGAGCGAGTACCATTTAGACCGAATATCTATCTGAGTTCAAAAGTTAACGGGAGAATAGGAGCTCCGATGACCATGTGAAGGACCTCTGAATCTCCTCGATAATGAGAAAAACAAACCCTGGCAACGATGATAATAGGAAAAAAGGAAACAAACAAACGAATAAGATTATTGTCCGTGCAGTAAAGGACACTGACCAATAATGTCCACATCCCAATATCATGACTAATATTTGATGTAGTGTAGGTTTGTAGGCGACTGTTGAAAATTTCACTTCGTTTTCTTGAGAGTTAGTTTTCGAGGTATGAATTTTACTGGGATTACCCAAAAACGAAATAAGAGTTGTAAATTAAAGAAAATGGGAGTAATCAATAGATGAATGGAGAAGGGCGTTGATTAGCAAATATAAGTACCTGCATTCGATGTGGTAAGCTAGCCCAAAACTCCAAGTTTGGGATGACCTGTAACAGGAGAACACCAAGAATAAAGCATAATGTAGCCAAGGACAAAGTTTTCGTGATAAATAATTTGTTCTTAAATTCCTTTTCCGGCTTAGAAAATAATTTATAGAGGCATCACATACATCTATACCACGAACATGCAGGATGGTATAACGATAAATTGCTCCGGCCAACAAGTACGCTCCCAAGAGGCACAGGACTCTACAGAACGCAAATAAAAAACTTATTAACCAGATAATAAAAAATGGTTAAGAAAAATAGAGTTCGGGTCAAATTCTTTACATGATCAATAAAGTACCAAACCATCCCCATCCACTTCCACTAGTGGATACAATCCTGGCACAACCTAATGGATGTTTCAGTTCTGTGCTCTGTGATTGTAAACCAAAATGAATGGATAAAATAATGAATTATGTACCAGAAGAAACAGTAGATTCCACCAAAAAACAATCAGCGTTTTTAATATAAAGCAGTTTGCTTGCAAGTACTTTGAAAGAGTATTTATCTAATACATAATAAATTTTCCCCTAATCTCCAACTTGCAAAAAGGACATATGATGTAATTTACTCAGAATGAACTAGAAACAAAACAAGAACTATTCGACAAAATATGAACTGCAAAAGGAAATATCTAGAGTAAGCAATGAAGAGAAATTGAAACAGATGCGGTAATCTCATCATAAGCACAATTTGCACACTCATCTATACAGAACATTCGATAACCATTGAAAAATAACGGAATAAGTAAAGTCAATGAAAGAAGCAAATGAACGGTTATTAGCTCAAACGCAGGAAAACTATTTCTAGTTTGCAATTTAAGCTTTTATATACCCAAAGACAGGTATGAAGGTTGAAAATACAATTATTACTGGACTCTACAAGAATGAAAAGGACTTACATACTCACATAACCCACGAACTTCGAGTGCCTGAGGTCCCTGCAAAATACAGTTAAATAGTGAACAAGTTGTTTGACATGAAGATGAGGGCAACAAGGTTAATCACATCATGTAAAATAATGAAAGAAGTCGTACCTGAACTCCATTCGAGTCACATACAACTGATACAGAGAGTGAACAGTTGTGCCTTGGTCCAACATTTAGCATTTTAACAATGATTCCAGTATGGGGACTCTTTTCATCTGCCACAAATTACCCCGTGAAAGACAGGAACTTGCAAAAGAAGATGCAAGAAAGTAAACCCTCCGGCCACATAACACACATCACGTTCAATACTTTCTACTTTTATGAAAGATGATGACAACTTACCCAGGACATGAATGGCTGTGCTTGAAGGTGTTCCAAGAGTGATGCAAACCGGGTAACCTGCATAAATACTCTATAACAACTACTATACGAACTTATATATAGTAAGCACAAAAAACTCTCTTTCTAACCATCATATATGCATGTGACTAAACCACATATGGAAAACTTCCAAGCTCCAAATTAGTGGTATAGCCAGACAGAATCAGACACCCAAGTCAGAGACTTCTGGATGCTAGAAACCCTGATAGAACTACAAACTTCCGGATGCAAGAAATCCGTGCATGCAGATTGAAGTTATCTCAATGAACTACACGTTTCTGAGGAAAACAGCTACTTGCAAAATTGGTCGTAATAACATATTCCTGAAATTATTTCATGGAGAACAGATATGGCATCTTATGGTACGTGCAATTAAATGTTTTCTAACTCCAACTCATGCAAAAATTATATTCACTGATCTAGTCCTAGATAAATAAACACCATCAGGCTAAAGATTTGCAACATTAAGCAGTAGCACATCAAACTACAGTGAAACAATAGTCATGAACATCCAAATTCCGAAAAGAATGGTGAGATCAACATCATCTCCACCATACTTATTATTAATTTGGGGGCGGACAAGCATGCACGATTACTAGCCTCCACAATTCCAGCTCTTACAAAATTTACAAGTGAGGATCTTGCAGTTTGAGAACGATCATCTCAATGAAATCAGAAATAAAGAACATTTACCATCTATTTTGTTAGAAACAAGGGCACTGCAGCCCATGCCACATCGTGATGAACCACCACAGTCCTACATGAAGGACAAATGTATAAGCCAGCATTTAATACTCGACTTTCAATCAATTCACCTTGCATACTGCCCAATACTACCTCAAAAGGAACAAAAATATATATTTTTTATTTTTCAAAGTTTCAGAAAAAATATGTTGGCCAAAGCACATTCTATCCTTTGACATATCTTCACCAACAAAAATTGCGCGACTGTGATCTAAGAGCAGTGAGCATGTAGTGTGAGTACAAAAAGGTGAAGTAACGGTTGGAAATGCCGACATGAATGGTAATACGACAAGTTAATCCAACAGAAACAAAAATAAAAAGTGGAACCATCAGAGATCAAGTTCTGACCTCACAGGTAACACACATGGGAGGATCATGGTTGAATATCATCGATGCACAAAGCTGCATGACAATAATGGAAGACATTACAGCAAACATATAAATATTACAGTCCCAAAAAAAGAATCTGAGTTCAACCTAATCAACACAACAGTGATAACTATTGATCCCCTGACCCCCATAAAGTTGGCAATCTTAAATTACTCAAAATCCATAGTATCCAATAACAACTATGGGTCAGATCTTATGGATAAGTAAAAAAAAATATGATGAGTAACCTGACACTGCCAACCTGAAACCAGAGCACAGTCCCATTTGCTGCAACTTTGTAAAACCTTACATTGAGAAAAGAAACAACATAAGGACACCATAAGAGCATAGGGTACGTGTTCATTCTTGCACATCTAACGGCAACCATCCAATTAATGCATGTTACAATTTAAAATGATGTAAAGCGAGAATGGAAGCCTCGTATGGTGATAACAGGATTCAGAAAATTACCCATCTTCGCTAAGGATGCCATGTGGATAGTTAGGCCGGGAGCTGGCCAAGCTATACTGATACACCTTATTCTTGTCCTTGATTGTGAGTTCACAAAGCTCGGACACCGTTTCGGCGCAGCCTCGGCGTAGAATCCCTAACAGTGAGAAAACAAACACAACAAATAATGGTCTGGGACGAACTCCAGAGACTCTCATTTCTTCTGAAGAAATCTCAACAACCCTCCCCAGGTAGTTAACATTCTCAGCGAACAAATCAATGGCGGAGGTAACTCCAGCTTTTGGCCATGGTTGAAATCGAGTACCGAGAAATCCAATTGACCGTTGGATGCAGATGGGAAAAAACTGTAATCCCCAAAGCTACGTGGCGAGCCCAATGGATGGTGGGCCGTGATGAGGGAGTTCCGAGTTTCTCGAAAGTTTGTAATAGTTCTTCTTACGTCAGTATTTTGACTAAACGATAAATTTTTTTTGGCAAACAAATTTGTATTGAAATTATAAATTTACCAAGTTTGCATCAAGTATTGTTCATCCATTTGCAAAAGAGTATGGACTCTCCCTTTTCTTCCCTTTTGCCCTCATCCATGCCCATGTATTGAGTTGGATGATCATGTAGCTCTTAGAGTTTTCAAAGTGAGCCTTATTCTGTGGCCTCCATATCTACCAAGTTCTAGCATCCCAAATGATCTTCCAAAGGTTTCTTTCGACTCTTATTGGCTTTAGGTCCCAAAACACTTGCATGGAGTGTACCTGTGGAGTTGGTATTTGGATTCCGAGCCATGTGTAAATTTCTTCTCAAATCTTGAGCGAATCTGGGCATCTATTGAATGTATGGACAGCATCTTCCTCTTCAATGTGGCATCTGCCGCACTTAATTTGCTCTTTCCTGTTAATGATTTTCCCTTTTTGTAAGTTTTTAAGGGTGGGAAGTTTGTCTTGTTCTAGACGCCAGAGAAAAATAGAGATCTTTGTCGGGGTGTATCTGTTCCAGGCTTGCTTAAGTTTTGCGGTAGCTGTTTCCTCCAGAAGCGGGGGGAGTGTACTGATCATATCTTCATAAGCATCCTTGACTTGGTATCTACCTGTATTGCTCAGTTTATAGCACCATGAATCCTGAGTGATTTCCTTCATAGACACAGTAGCTAAACATGACTCAAGATCAGTAAGCAAGGATATTTCCAAATCGTTCAAATCTCGCTTCCAGTCCCAATGCCAAATCTATTCTCCTGAGTTCCAATAACCATGATCAGCTACTGATGCATCACGATTCCTGGTTTTTGTATATAATCTCGGGTGTTTGTCCTTTAGACTATAGTTGTCTAACCATTGCTCATCCAAGAAGCTAATTTTGTTACCTTTTCCAATTTGTACTCGCCAGTTTTCTTGGAACCACGGTTATGCTAGTGTGGCTTGGATATCTTTCCACCATGCTGGGTCTTTAGCTTGAGCTCTTTTCTCCCGGCCTCTTCTGCCTTACGGTTGGATGTCTATTAGTTTCTCCAATGCCCCAATCTTTAAGTCTCTGTTTAGTAGTACATATATAGATCTGATCAGCAGCTTCCAAAGTTCATCTCCTACAGCAAGTAGTTTGCTGCCCCATGAATCGAGCATGGCCTTGTTCATTGCATTCAGGTTCCTTATCCCAAGCCCTCCAACTAATTTGGGCCCGACAATCAATTTCCAAGCAATCTAGTTTGTTTTCCTATTGTGTTTCTTGCCTCCCCAAAAGTAGCGCCTAATCATTTTCTCTATCTTATGGGTAATGAATCTAGGAGCATGTAGAAAAGAAAAATGATAACTAGGCAGCAATGCAAGAACAGAATTTATGAACACAGTACGACCTCCTATAGAAAGAATTTTATTCTCCCAGCTATCAAACTTCCTTTCATACTTCATTAGAATCAGTTTCCAGGTTGATTTCTTCCTAGGGTTAGCACCAATTGGCAGTCCTAGGCAAGTGAGTGGTAAGGGACACACCCGGCAGTTCAGATACTCAGACATTAACTCTACATCTCTACTTGCCACATTTATCCCAGTCAGGCTACTTTTTGAGAAATTTATCCTCATTCCAGAAGCAATTTCAATCGTTGTCAGTAACATCTTGAAGCATTTTACAGTTTTTGTCGGCAAGTGGATAAGTGGGCATTTATTGCCACATGCAAATAAATGAAGAAGGAGGCAAAGACATGAATTAAAAACGTGGACGGTGTGGACGGAAACGCGTAGAATTAAAGAAATAGTTCATACTACTATTTCCACGCGTTTTCTCCCCTATAAAAGGATGAACTCATTCATTTGTTTCATCATCTCGAAATCTCCGAGTCTCATTACAGAGAGAAATACTAGAGAGAAAAATAGAGAGTTTGAGTGTTTATCCTTTATTCTC
>JAOYMZ010073040.1:0-27818 GCA_025802335.1 Pinguicula primuliflora | reverse complement strand
GGAGCACGTGCTCCCCTCAGGCTCAAATAATCCGTCAATGACTCAAATTCAATAGTTTTCAAATATTTTTGTTGTTAATTATTTAGTAACGTGATTCAAAACTTTATTATGTTAGAAGTGACCTTCGGAATTGTTTCATACTGCGATATAATGTGAATTGGATAAAATCAGCTATAGATTCCCTGATGATATAGTTAAATTTCTTCAACTTAGTATTTCTTTTGATCTATGAGAGAAGTTTAAATCGTTCGACTTTAATTGTATTTGTAATAGGGTTGAAGAGTTTTGTCGAGATAATTTTTATTAGCATGAGTTACATTATTCGTGAACTCAATTGCAACATTACGATTTTAATGTACTTTCGCATGACAATGTTTTAGATTTATTATATATTTATGAGTTGTGTGAGAAATTAGTTGAGAAAAATAAGACACAAGACTACCATTTGATTGACAGACTAGTACACATTATTTTAACACTTTCAGTTACTATTGGAACAACAAAATATATATTTTCAGATGTAAAGCGAGTCAAAACTGTTCTTTACAATAGAATAGAAAGTCAATATCTGTCAGATTCAATGGTTATTTATATCGAACGAGATTATCTAGTGACATTGATTCAAATTCTTTTATGTGTGAATTTTATCATAGAAGTGGTCGCCGATGAGCGATATACTTAGTCATTTTATTATTTAATTATCCAGTAACCTGATTTATATTATAATATGATTTTAATATTATAATAACATTTTATTTTAATAAAAAATTAGACCCTAAATTTTCGGAATTTTAACCTCCCTCTATTTGCAGGCTAGTTCCGGCCTTGTCTACATGTCATTCCCAATTGGTTACAAAATAAGTCTGGTCCAAATCCTAAAAATAAAATTTAGGTCCATTGTCGTTATCACGACGTTTGTATCGGCCCACCGAATGGGTCGGAAAAACAGATCAATACTAGTTTAACATTGGGCAGCAGGGGTCCAATTTTGAGTTTTTCAAAAATATAATAGGCTTAAAATTGGATCCACCTCAACAAAAAAAAATTCGACTGGACCTTAAGATGGGCCTAGTTCTGCATGGGGGATGGAAACCATAATATTTTTTTTTTTGGATAATCAGATGGAAACCATAATATGATATGATACACTAAATTGCGGCCCTACTTTAAAAGCCCAGAAGAGAGACTGATTTTTGGATTCTCCCAACTCCCAAGTCCCGTTCTGCTACTAAACAAAAAGCGTTGAGCGGAGCCCCCTCTTCTCTCTCCCGCATTCTCAAACCCTAGCCAAAGCCGAACCATGCCGCCGAAATTCGATCCGTCGCAGGTCGTCGATGTGTTCGTCCGCGTGACCGGCGGAGAGGTAGGCGCCGCCAGCTCTCTGGCCCCTAAGATCGGTCCACTAGGCCTCTCCCCCAAGAAAATCGGAGAGGACATCGCCAAGGAAACTGCTAAGGATTGGAAGGGCCTCCGCGTCACCGTCAAGCTCACCGTCCAGAATCGCCAGGCCAAAGTGACGGTGGTCCCGTCGGCCGCCGCATTGGTCATCAAGTCTCTCAAGGAACCCGAGCGCGACCGCAAGAAGACCAAAAACATCAAACACAACGGCAATATCTCGCTTGACGACGTCGTTGAGATAGCTAAGGTGATGAGGCCTCGGTCTATGGCCAAGGATTTGGCGGGCACTGTGAAGGAGATTCTTGGTACGTGCGTCTCTGTTGGGTGTACGGTTGATGGAAAGGACCCCAAGGATTTGCAGCAGGAGATAACCGATGGTGATGTCGAAGTCCCTGAAGATTGAAGTGGAGAAGCTAAGTTCGTGAAAAACACTTTTCAACAGTTATTGTTTATTGGGTATTAATCACAAGTTACTTTTTTGTTCGGATCAGCAATATGCTCATGTTGCATCTTTCTTTGAAAGAATTTGCATGATCCATGTCAATTTTTGAATCCAGCTATTACCGTCTTTTGGTACCACTTGATCCATATCGATTTTTTCTTGCCAAATCTTCTTCATTGCTAGGTATTTGTTGATGTTTGTGGCATTGCGTTGAGAAATTCTTCTGGTACTTGTTCAAATTCATTTGTATGGGATATGCGGATGGAAGATGTG
This sequence comes from Pinguicula primuliflora, assembly GCA_025802335.1. Taxonomy (NCBI): domain Eukaryota; kingdom Viridiplantae; phylum Streptophyta; class Magnoliopsida; order Lamiales; family Lentibulariaceae; genus Pinguicula; species Pinguicula primuliflora. The sequence continues at coordinate 25,705 of JAOYMZ010073040.1, read as the reverse complement.
ATCAATAGTGCATTGTTATTTATAGAGTTCCTTTGCCGCACTATATCTACTGATAGTGTTTACCAATTTAGTTGGTGGTTTGAAAATACAAAATTTCTCCTATCATACAATGAAGAATGACTATACTGGACACCAGTAATCTGTGTCGTCCGATTTGCCAAGAAATCTCTTGAAAATACGTTGAACAGTTTCTTTCTTTCTTTTTATAATACTACTCACAAACACATCATATGTACACATTCGTACCTTCTGGCCTGACTTCCCAATTGCCTTGGAAGTATCTACCGAGTCCTTTCAAGATTTGAGGGGCTTCTTTGAATACCTGAACTGATAAGGCTTCGTTAGGTGGACATATCAGGGTGCTATATGTGGTGTTGGTTTGGTGAAGGCCTTCCAGAAATCTTACTTCGATCTGTACGGTGGTGGAGCATCGACGATGGCTACACCAAGGGCGTCGGATTGGGGACGGAGATCATTGGAACGTTCGCTCTAGTGTACAACGTCCTCTCAGCCACTTATCCGAAGAGAAATGCAAGAGACTCGCATATTATTGTAAGCACTCAGACTCCATTGTTTCACCTGGTTTCTACGTACTAACTACTAATTCGAGGTTGGGTTAGTAGTTATTTTGTAATTTAAATATTGATGATACATGAACCTGTATAGAGTGAAATTCGTCTGACATGGTCATCCCAAACATTGGCTTTGTTGTAGAAGACGGCGGAGCCCAAGCTTCTTGCCGGATTGATGCCGGTGCCAGTGATCGGAATGGTGGCTAAATGGACCATAAACACCGCGAATCCTATTGGAAGTGGTGCCAAGACCTAAGATCAAGTAGTTAAACTCATTAGGTTCATGTATCATCAATGTTTTGATATAACTGATAGATCAAAAATACATTAAACATTTCACATCAGATTAATAACCGTCGGATTAAAATCCTAACACTCCGGATTAGAAATAGGAAAAAAAAGATTATAAATAGGTATATAAACATTTATTCGTCACACAAAAGTTTGGTACCTCAAGTTTTTGCTTGATTACTTTGCGATTCTTGCCGTTAAAACAATCAAGTCGTTTGATATATTTCGAGGCCTAGGAAAGTCTCGGGGGCCAGATATATGTACTCGAAAATGAGTCAATGTTCGAGAAATTGAATAGCGGAAGTGGAGCGGCTGGCCAACCGTCAGATTGCACCCGACGAACTGAACAACCCTAAATAATAAATTTGGATGGCCGGTCAGAAAATGTGCCTAAGCGATGTAGAACATTAAACGAGTATATGTCCTTGGGTGTTCGTGCAGTAGCTAGTACCCCAAGCGTCAAATATTTGAGATTGGGCTAAAAATAAATATATATCAAGGATTAAAAAAATGTGGAAATTTTTACGGGGCCATTTTTTTCCTGCTAAATATTTATTGCAAAACGATATTTTATGCGAAAAAATATGTTAAATAATTAATATAATAAAAAATAATATTTATTTATCAAAATAATTGACGAAGTATAAATTATCAAATAATAAATTATTTTAATGTACTCTGTTAGCCAAAATTTTGGATAAAAATTAATTTTTTTAGTAGGCTAATGTTTTTAATATTGGGCTACATTTGGATTTGAACGAAAAAGGACACAGGACTTGAATTTGAGCGGAAATGCTACACATCATCTCATTTTGGACATTTTCATCACTTCTGCTAATGTGGCAGTGTGTTTCGAATATTTTATAATTTTTTTAAATGATTATTTCTTATAAATAATTAATAATAAATATAATATATTTTAATTTAGTTTATGTCATTTATAAAATTGAAATATATGGTTTAGGATTTATAAAATTTAGCACTTATGGTTTATAGGATAGAATTTTAATATTAATTTTGAAAAATAACATTTAGCCATTGGGTTTATAGCGTTCAGCCATTAGGTTTATATTTAGCCCTTGAGTTTATAACATTTAAATAAGGTTTTAGATTTTTACAGCGGTGAAACCGCCGTAATATTAAGTTTAGAGTTTTGGGTTTTTTTAGAATTGATAACATTTAGCCCTTAGGGTTTATAGCATATTAAGTTTAGAGTTTAGGGTTAATAAATATGTTTTATATTTATGTTTTAGGGTTTATATAGGTTATATATTATTTGAGTACAATAATTACAAAGATGTCATGTAGGTAAGATGGTTGTGCTTAGGGATGCGTGCAGGAAGGGAATGGGAAGGGTTGCAGAGCTGGGTTCGAATCTTGGCTAGTAACAAAAAATTTTGTAGAAAATACCCCGCCACGTCAGCTGGATGTGATGGAGGTATCCAAAATGAGGTGGTGTATAACGATTCTGGAGTTTCAGATGGTCTAAGTTTCGCCCTTGCCCAATCATATTCAATTTGGGAGAGATGTGACATGTTTGAAGCCTTTGGTACCTGTGATGGTATGATACATTGGCTGATAATACACACATTTGCTCAACATAAAGGGGATTACACTTAAACTGATATTTTTTTCCCAGAATTTGAATTTAGGGAATTTATATAAAAAAAATTCGTCAAATAGTGGTTTCACAGCTTACGGGTTCAAATCCCATCAACGACATGACCTATAAAAAAAAAAAAATCACAATAATATGTGTAATCAGTACAATTACTTAGGCTGTGTTTAGCAAATACAATTGATAAGTTGACTGGAGACTGATAAGGTGACTGATGACTGATAAGGTGACTGGTGACTGGTTTGATTAGACTTGTTTCGAAAATTTACCTGATAAGGTGACTAATTTTCGTAAAAAGACATAAAGGACATTATTTTATATTATTATTGTATTTTTTTAATAATATTTTATATCACAATTGTTATTTAGCAAAAAATATTTTTGGTTTTAATAATACTGATTTAATATTTAAATAAATAATTATTATTTTAAATATTAACAATAAAGTTGAAAACAATGAAGTTAAATAATTCATGGTAGAGATGTGTAGGTATATAAAGTTAAGGGTAAAATTGGAATGAAAGACTTATAAGTCACCTTATTGTTTATTTAGGTTGAAAAAATGTATTTTCAAATCAGTCACCTTATATGGCAGAAGGTGGACGTTCACGTAACAGACCTATTTTGTCAAATTGACTTATATGGAAAAATTGACTGATAAGGTCACGCTAAGCACAACCTTAATTTGCTCAGGTAAAATTATCATCATTTTTTTATGTAAAGGAAATGACAACGGTCATTGTCCAAATTCGATACAACGAAAGGAAAATTTAGGCAACATAAAAGGAGGATACATCTGTCCCTTCGGGGACATCTGATAAAATTGAAACGATACAGAGAAGATTAGCATGGCCCCTGCGCAAAGATGACACGCATAAATTGAGAAAAAAGTAGGACACATCTCACATAAAATTATTCATGACATCGGATTCGATAATAATATATACTATATTAAAAAAAAGATTAGAGTTTGCATATTGAACAAAGCAGAAATTTTCTGCTGCCAATTACTGGATTCCGAACATACTGCCTTACATTTTTTTTGATACGACATGCTGCCTTACATGCCGAAATCTAATCATAGCTAGGATTAGATTTCGACAACCAGGATTAGATTGCTCCATGCTCATTAAACCAGTCCACTCGCAAGTCTAAGTTACGGTCCGAGTTTTATACCACGGGTCAACTCGACCCGCGGTCTATTAAAAATTGCCAAAACAAAATCGGAAAAGCAACACAATTGATGCAAAATGGGAAAGCCATGGCAAATACCCGCGGTTTTTCTTTGCCTTCAACTAGAGATCTGATATAGGCACGGACCCAACACACACAAAAATACGAATCTCTCACATGCTCCAACACATACTAATGTTGGTGTGTGTGTTTGTGGGACCAACATTCGTGATTTCGTGTCCTATAGCAATTCCCTTCAACTAGACAGACAAGTTTCTTACGAGGATGCCTTGTTGTCGCTCCCTTTATTAGTCATGTTTCGATTCTATTTATGTTCGCTCACTGTCATTAATTTTTTTGCAATGGTCGGTGAAATCATTGAGCTCGAATCTATACAAGTTGTTTTGTTTGACATTATAAGAATTAGTAAGAAAGTAAAACTCTAATACTATTGTTTACATCAAGTTGTGTCTTTACTGATTGTTTTAAGAATTGGTCGGAGTTCTTGCATAAATGCATAGATTCTTCGTGCCAGAGATCTGTCTATGTTTATGATGAGAAGTAATAAGAAACTCTATGGGCAAACTATGAAAACATTATAGGATAATGTTGTTACTTATTATATAGCAACATTTCAATGTATGTTTGTATCTTGCTACTGTTAGTTTTCCCTTAACAATTTGTCTATTCTCCTTATGAATACAGATATGAATCCAAATAGTTATGAAGCACCACTCGAAAATGAGGTTACCACTCTGCTACAATCGTATAATCCTCTAGTTTGGCCATCACTGATACCAGCTATTGGACAAACATTTAACAGCTTAGAAGATGCACTCCTCTTTTACAACATTTATGCTAAGGATGTTGGCTTTAGTATGCATATTAATGATACCAAAAATAAGGAGGATGTTATTACTTGGAGTTAGTTTGTGTGTAGTAAGGAAGGAGTGAAGACAGAAAAACCAATGCAAATTAGACAACGTCGTCGGGGGTTAACACGAGAAAACTATTGTGTTAGATTGGTAGTTAATTGGGATCGAGATCATGAACATTATGTTGTTACCATGCTTGACGATGCTCATAGCCACTATCTCACAACACCGAGAAAGGTTCACTTGTTAAGGTCTCACAGAAAGATAACAAAAGTCAAAAAGAGTTTAGTGGATCTGCTTCAACTATTAAATACTCATCCACATGTCAGCAGATGAGTATTTTATAGTTAGAAGCAGGTGGAACGCAAAATGTGGGATTCTTGCTGCGAGATCTTTATAATACAAGGAGGGATGACCGGAATATGCTGAAAGGACAAGATGGTGAAATGTTGCTGGAGTACTTTGAAAAGCAGGTTGAAAAGAATCCTGAACAGATTTTCACTAAAGAAGGATGCAGATGGTAGGTTGGTGTATTATTTTTGGGCAACTGCAGCATAGAGACAGTCATACCAGTATTTGATGATGTTTTTGCATTTGACACAACATTCAACATAAATAGATACTCTATGATCTTTGCTCCAATTATTGGAGTTAATTACCACAGACAAAGCACGTTATTTGGACGTGCCTTCTCAAGTGATGAGAAGGCTGAATCTTTTGAGTGACTATTCAAGGAATGATTAGCAACTATGCCAGCAGGTCCACCAAAGATAATTATTATTGATAAAGATGCGACAATGACAAAAGCATTTACTTCTGTACTTCATTCTACATGCCATAGGTAATTTAGTAGTCAATAATAATTTATTTCATCATGTTTGTCGGTTATGTAAAGTGTTTTAAAATTCATTTTTGAAGGTATTGTATTTGACATTCTCATGAAATTTCCTGAAAAGATTTGTCCCAGGTTACAAAGAATCATCCACATATCTCAAAGGATGCATATGGAACTCAGAGACCCCAGAAAAATTTGAAGAGCAATGGATTCCTTTGATGGAGAAATATGGCCTGGCAGGCAATGAATGCATGAATTCCCTGCATAAGATTCGAGCTTAATGGGTTCCAGCATATACACGTAATATATTTTCTGTCGGTATTACCAGTAGTCAAAAAGTTGAAAGTATACATTCTTTCTTTATGAAGTATGTGTCTCGAAAAGGTTTAAGAGGGGATGTGAAAAACTGAGAGAGAATGAGCAAATGTTGGATCAAGTGGATTTGTATGAAAAGCCAGTGTTGAAGACACCACTTCTCATTGAGGAATCTACGAGAGACTTGTATACACTGACTATATTTTTCAAATTTCAGTATGAGATTTTCAAGTGTCTTCCCTATATAATTGAAGTCACAGCTGAAGATGATAATTTTTTCCAATATTCAGTGAAACACATTCAGAAGTTACAAGGTAGAGTGCGAGAAATTCATGTTGAAAAAATAACACACAAAATCACATGTAGTTGTGGAAAGTTTGAGTGTGACGGGATTCCATATCATCATGTGTTGGCCTATTTATTCAAATCAAATATTTATGAGTTACCTGATCAGTTCAAGATGCATAGGTGGATACAGTCATAAAAAATGGGAAGAATCCGACATGATCTAGATGGGTCTATCATTGGCGGTTCTTCCATGTTAATCAAGAGGAATTGTTTACTCCAACGTGTTTCTAGGCCTTGTGAATGATTCAAGAACCAAAATTCTCGAAGATGAGATTGAATTGATTGAACGATAATTTCTTCTTTGTCCTACAGCATCTGAAGGGGTGTGTGGTTCCCAAACAAGTGCACTTCGCAACTTTTGAAAGAGCCACATAAAACCAAGACAAAAGGTAGTGATAAAAGGTTTAAGAGTGGGTCTGAAAAGTTCCTAAAAAACCTCGAAATTGTCACAGTTGTGGATCGACGGGTCACGATAGAATAAAATATCCAACACAAGTCTATACGTAAGTACCTAATAGCTACACTCGAGTTTTTATTGTGTCGTAGAATTATATATGCTAAGAATAATTTTTTTGTTGTTATAGGATTTCAACATCTATTAGGCTGGACTGTGAGGATGATGATTTTTGTTAGTACGAAAAGAACTATTTTGCTAATGTTTTGCTACTGTTTAGATGTTACTGGTATCAGAGTTGGTTTTGCTGCTGTTTGGTTTTGCTACTGTTTGGATGTTACTGGTATCAGAGTTGGTTTTGCTGCTGGTTTGGATGTTGGTTTGGATGTTGGTTTGGATGTTGTTGCTTGTTTTTCATGTTTTCACAGAATGTGCTATATTTTGCAAAATTTTGAACCGAATGTGCTATATCTTGCAAAATTTGGAACAAAATGTGCTATATCTTGCAAAATTTGGAACAAAATGTGCTATATTTTGCTTTATGTGGCTGTATTGCTGCGTAAAATATTTTGTTACTGTGTTTTCACGGTTTTGTCATTGTCGGATTAGTCTCACGATTTTGTTTTGGCAAAATTTTTTAATAGATCGCAGGTCGGGTTGACCCGTTGTATAAAACTTGGACCATGACTTAGACCCACGAGTGGGTTGGTTTAATGAGCAATCTATTCCTGTTCATCTAAATCCAATGGTAAGGATTAGATTTCGGCAAGTAAGGCAGTCTTTCCGGATCCAGCAATCGGCAGAAGAAAATTTCCGTTGACAAAGTATAACATATCAGAATATTAAATCTTATTTCAATTTATCCACTTCATATCTCTTGTATTTGATCTAATCCATTCTTACTAAATGGATTTTTGGAGGGCAAATTTTTTTGTGCCATTGTGTCAGCGCGAGTTTTTGAGTTTGTCACCTCCCGCCCTTTCAAAAGTCGGGAGTTAGTCCCAGGCCCTAGCCTTCCAAAATCTGAGATTTGTAAATCCCGCTATTCCGTTCAGCAGACGTCATTAATTGCCTTAATTACATTGTTTAGTGATTCCCGATTTTCCCAAGAGCGGGACATATTCCCGAACTTTGGAATTGCAGGATCACCAAAAACCGCTTTTTGATAGAGTGGAACTTTTGCTACATATACACCTCACAATTTATCATCCCAACACCCACGTTCTCATTTGAGTGCAGTTGGGTTTATGTTTTACATATGGATCCAAAGTGTCCTGCGAGCTCGCGATTGACCCCAAAGTTGACAGAGAGTGAGATTGCAGAGTTTTATGACTAACGGTTATCTGATTGATGACTTTAACTCCCCAAGTGATAGAACTCTATACGTTGCTTAATGACCCTGTGCACATGGAGGATGGGGTGGTGCAAGTCATTAAATTTGAAGGATGAAGAAATTGAGGATGTTGGAGAGATTATTCCTGATTTCGAAGATGAAGAAAATTAGTATGTTGAGGAGATTGTTCGATTCGGAAGATGAAGAAAAATAGACGAGAAAGAAAAACACACGATTGATGTAAAATAGATTATTAATTTGGAACAAAATATATTAATATTAAATGTGGCACAAAATAAATGTAATGAACTATTGTTTCACTACAACATTTAATCTATGTAGCGAGAAAATGAGTCATGATTAAGATTTTTGGGGGTAGCATATGATGTGCTTGCATGGCCATACGTCATTCCAAAGCCTAACTGCAAGCTCGGTTAATGTATAATAGGTGCAAGAGTGTTCAATGGTGTCCACTCGTACTTTGATTGCGAAGCAGAAATTATTGGACCTTCAAGCCATCGTCGTATAACAACTAGATACTGGTCCATAGCCTCTCGATACTGATGTACGGTCTCACAATTTGCTACGATCTCTCGCCCCAGTGAAGTTGTAATATAAATGAATAAAAACTGAATAAAATAATTGTATATGAATAAAACTATGTAAACCTATTTTATTATTATAACGATGAATGAATGTTGGTCATATGGTACTCCGCTCCTCTGGACTGACAATAAGGGATTGTAGTATGGCCGATGATGCCCTAAAAACCATCCTGTATATGCATGCTCACATCTGCCCAGCACATCCGCTAGAGGTGGATTACCACTAACATCCGCTAGAGGTCATAATTTGATTGTTGAATCGACCTCTAGCGGATGTTCTAGAATCGACCACATCACTATCCAACGGATCGACCTTCCCCGCCGTTCCCTCGCCAAAATTGAGCGCGTAACTCATGGGATTGTACCAGAATCTTGCCATCTTCACCCTTCTGGCCGTCATGTTGAACTGGCGGATGAACATCTTTCACTTCGGACCGGCCACTAGCTCCGACCATTCCCTCAACTTCATAAACGGGCTTATCTCCCGATCCCACCAACTCCCACAAACACCCTCTGATTCTCTCCTGGTGCTCGAGATCTGCTCCCAACTATCCGATTTTCTCGAGGTGAAACATGAAAAATACTAAATAGACACAACAGCATCCGCGTCCGGCGAATTTGGATTCATGTAACTCAACAACGAAAGATTCTTCACCTATAGATCAATTCGGATTCATCTAACTCTGTTTCCGTTGGAGAAGTGGAATGTGTGAAAGAGAGTGTATATAGATGTGATTGTCAGAATTTTCTGTCACACGCGGTTGGCTTTAGCGCAAAAAATAAAATGCGCGGAAGCCTTTAGCGTGGGATCCAGCCGCGCTATAGTCAACAGCGTGGCGGGCATTTTCGCAAACGATGGTTTCTAATAAGACAAAAAGGCAAATTTATCGTTAAGGAACTGTCTACAATATTCTCTGAACTCGGCCGCTTTCCAGTACCTATCTCCCGCGTAATCAGAAGTAAGAGGAGTACCATCAATAAGAATTTCCCAAATCAACTAAACATCCTGGAGAGTGATCAAACACTCTCCAAACAGAAATCAAAACGTATGGGTGGCTGGATACCACCTCTCAACCAACGCAGTCACAAAGTGGTGATCCTCCTTCATATCTATACTGAGATAAACTCCCCACATCCCAGCATCTGTAATGTTGCACACGCGGGTGTAACACTATGGAACACAACCAATATCAGGATGGTTCGTCTCCAATGTGTGATCAATACCCACTTTCTCATCCAATACTTTCAAACTACTGTAGTGGCTCAAATCCCATAACACGTCCTCAAACTCTTGAAGACATAAATCTGATCGCTGACTCTGTTGGGTGCTCATGCTATTATCCCGGATATAACAATAATTCAATATATAATTCTAAACAATTCCAAAATAATTCTAAGCAATCCTAAACAATTCCAACAATCCATACTTATCAAAAAAAATTCCAACAGTCTAAATAAATCTAAATAATTGCAAAACAATTCTAAAAAAACCTAAATAATTCTAAACAATTCCAACAAATTCTAAATAATTGCAAAGCAATTTAAGAATAATTCGAAACAATTATAACCAATTTTAAAATAATTCTAAAAAAATCTGAATAATTTCAAAATAATTCTATACAATCCTAAACAATTCCAAAAAATTCTAAATAATTGCAAAGTAATTCAAAAATAATTTGAAACAATTCTAAAAAAAAATCTAAACGGTTTCAACACAATTCTAAACAATATTAAACAATTCCAACAAATTATAAACATATCTATAACAATTCACAACAATTACAAAAAAATTCTAAACAGATAAAAAAAATGAGGAATTACGTGTGCGGTGGCACACCGTGCCACAGGGACGGGTAACGAGTGTGCTGCGGCATGCGGTAGGCTATCGGCGGCAGGTCGGGGGAAGGGTTTAGAAGATTTTTCGAGAAAACACGCAGAAAGAGAAAGGGGAACTATTTTGATAATGACATTGTCCGGCCTTCAAAAGGCCGGCTATATATCCCGCTTTTGCGAAAGTCGGGAATCACTAACCACCGTAATTAAGGCAATTAAAGACACCCGCAATTTTTTTTTGCCATTCATAGAGGTTCATGTTGAGATTTGCTAATAAAAAAATAGAGGTTCACGGAGAAGCACCATAAAAATATCCTTCCATTGAATATAAAATCGATTTTTTTTATTCGTGAAATATTGAATATAATACTGTTTCTAGTTTTTGGTGGAAGCACGCAGTGATAAATCTGGCATAGCATGCGCTCCAACTTGAACCTGTCCACCAGGACAAAGGACAATAATGAGACGGGCATGGCTTTGCTTTGAAGGCAGAGTATCTAAATTCCCAAAAATGAACCATTTACCAAAACTTAGTTCTACGCGAGTGCTTAGATGCGTCAAATATGGGTTGAACTATTGGTTATCAAAGTGATAATTGTAGTTAAATATCATAGTTCTCAAATTCCTCAACGATTAAGTCTGTAATGATCTGCCAAGTGTGACTTAACTTTTTACCGTGATTTGAAGTATATTGTGGCAGAATATTGGATTTACCTAGCTCGATATAATTTCTTAAGTTATCTAAAAAAATACGAGTGTAATGGAAGCTAACCACAAATAACCAAGCCAACCGCCTATTTAATCTCATTTATCTCTTTTCCTAGCGGTGTAAAAATAGAAAAAGAAGCGAACATAAAATAAGTCACCTTATTTTTTAATCAGGTTGAAAAATTTATAAATCATCTTATTTTTTAATCAGTTTGAAAAATGTCTTTTCAAATCAATCAACTTATAAGGTAGAAGGTGAACGTTCACGTAACAAACTTATTTTGTCAAATTGACTTATAAAGCAAAATTACTGATAAAGTAACTTATAAGACGATACTAAACATAATCATAATTTGACTGTTGAACCAAGATGACCTTGATCTAGTAGTGTGAGTATGTGTGAATGTGGTGATTGTGTGAGATCAAGAGTTCGTATCTTGATGCCACAAAAAAAAATATTAATTTAATTGTTGCCATGAGCTGAAAAGAAGCGAGCATAAAATAAGTAAAAGTATGATTATTATTTATTTGGGTACTGAAACCCAAACAAGATTCAAATTATCATGCTGTTCGTAGTGACAGCATAAAATTTCCAAAACTCACTAGAGACCGGCAGAGAATGTGTGAGCATCATTATTTTCCACTTTTACCACCCCATCCCAACGCATTTATAAAACCAGACCCAAACAGCTTGAGCGAACAAGCAAGCACCACACAAGCCTGCTTACCCTTCTCCTCCATCTTCGACCCCCCCAATGGCACCCATACTGATCTTCGTCATTCTTTCACTTTTCGCAACAGCACATGCCGATGATCGACCCCATGGTCTCTCCAATGAGGCTCCCATGACGATATCACCCGACGCATACACCTTCTTCCATCCCAACGCGCTTCAGCCGAGCACAAGCAACCCCTGTGATTCATCCAATTGTGGTACTCTACCCCTGGCTGCCACCGTGCAGTCCACTCCAGCAGACGAGAGCCAGCGGAGCAACGACGGGGGACTAGGGGCTGGTGGGGTTGCCGGGATTTCTGCAGGGTTCCTGTTCTTATGCATGGTTGGAATGGGAGCTTACCGTGTGATGATCGAGAGGAGAGACAACATGGAGAAAGGAAACACAAAGCAGCAGGTGGACGTATGAAGTTGACTCAAACAAGTGATCTGTGGCATGATGGTTGTTTCTAGTTACATTTAGTCAGCCAAGTTTTCCTGTTCTTCATGGATCAGTGCAATGAAGTACTTGCCAGAAAACATTGAAAAATCAATATCATACCTTGCGCTCATTCATCTTCCATCACAATGCCTCCTGAACTATTATGATAGTTTTTGAACTTTTTTGTTAACAAGACATTCATGTGAAGCATACATATCATATGATTTTACCTAATATCATAAACGAGCATGCAACTGCTTCATGGAGGCATGACACTAAAGTAATTGAGGGTTCGTACATATAAATAAACTCACATGGCGTGCATATAAGAAATGGATATTAAACAGAATGAAGAGATAATGTTTAATAAGGTTAAGCATGGCGTAATGATTACTGGATTAGAAGTTTATCCAGCAAAACAAAAAACAGACCATCTTAGTTTCTAATCTATCTTAGGCCTGGCCTCGATTAAGCTCTTCAACTCATCAAAGGAAACATAACCTTGAGTGGAGAAATAAGAAATAGCCATAGGTTGGTTACTTCTAACGATGATTACACAATTTCACCAAATCTTCGACATACATCTCAGCGGTATTGTTCTTTTTATCCCATCTTTATGAGAAAGGAATAAGTTATGTAGTTACACAAGGAATTACAACCAGCGGCTTTACCCAGATGACATAAAAACAAAGCAAAAATGACCGTAAAAAGCAAATATAAACTTCATACAGTGGCCGACATATCGGGTGAGAACTCCTACCATCCTCGTGAGCTCAGCGCCTGGATGAGGGGTTGTAGAGCGTTGTCCACAGATTTATTCCACAGGTGGGCGAACTCTTGACGTGATTTCCTTCCGAAGATAGGTTCTTTTGGCTGAAATGACATAAAGGTCACGATCTTATGAGATGGTCAAGAAGCAAGGTAAGGATATCTGTATATAGCTACGAAGGTATGCATGTAGGCTGTGTAGCACATAGCAATTTGCCAACTTACATGCATACATATAAGAAATACGATAATTCCTTAGTTAAGTAATGCATATAAGAATACTGTGAGTTAACATTTTAATCCCCATCAGTTCTTAGTTTTCCTTCTTGTTTTTTTCCACTCCTCTGATTGCTCTGGGAAGACAATCCGGTGACAGTAAAACCATTGTAAATTCCATAAGAAGGCAAATATATGATAAGGGAAATATTCGTCATGCGAAACTACTTAAGAACAAATATGAACTGTTGGAAAGATGGAAGAACATACAGCAAGTAAGGGTTATCAGGAATGTTCTCCAAACTTAATCCACATCGTTGGATACTGAACAATAAACAAACTTCAGCAGTATTTTCAAAGTGCAGGTACCAGGAATGTTGCCTTTTCTATCTAGGGATAATGTTCCACGAAAATCCCAATGTCATGATTTCAGCTGTCCTCCTTAGCTGTTCTAACAGATATTATCAACAATACAGAGGCAGATAAAGATCATTCAAGCATGACTACTTTTGTATTTTATCATCACAGTTACCTCTATTATCTACCTACACACATATCATCTAAATGATATTGGCGATACTAATTTTCTGATTTCAGAAATAAATACTATTCCAATACAAATCTCAAAGATTCAGCAATGCTCCAGGACATTCATATAAAGATAAACGATACCCAACCACTAATATCCTAATCAACTTTCCAAAATTTCACACAATAATAATATTTATCATTGCATCAGAAATACCGCGAATTATACGATGACAAAATTTACAAAGAGGATCACCAACTAAACCAATTCACCTGAGCTGGAGATTTGGCGATGGATTCATAAATGCTTCTACGATGCTCGAATATCACGATTCCAGTTAACGCGCTCCCGAGCGCCGCCCCTAGAAGACGCTCCTGTAAATATTCATAGAAAATAAATACAGATTACCGGATGAATACACCGACAAATGATAAAATTAATCGGCTATATCCACAATAAAATCATTGCAGACCTGAGCCAGAATGCTGATCATTGTTATTCCGCCGGATCCAAAGAGAAAACAACGCCTAGGTTGCAAACATCGACGGCGATTGAAGGGCGAGAAGCTCAATTGGCGCCGGAGTTGAGACCAATCCATTGTCATATAATAATCAAAGAGTCTATTGGGCTTGACTGTGCGGCATGGGCCTAATTTTATAAGAGGAAATTGGATTAGCACGGCCCAGCAAATATCTGAATAATTATTCAGATTAAAATATCCAGCCCATAGGCGTATACAAAATATTGAATCCAAGAGGCATATCGTATGAGTTGGGGGAGTATGCGGTGCATATGCACCTATGCGGTGTCTCACACCGTTTGGGAGGAAAAGTGATATTTCCCACGGCCTCAGTCCCGCGACTATCCTACGGCCAAGCAAAAAGGTGTTGATGTGCTTGGTGAGTCCCACCATAAATCAGGTGGGACCCACCACATTTTTAAGAAGCCGTGGGATAGTCGCGGGATATAGCCGTGGGAAAAATCACGGCTCGTTTGGGAGGCACTGAAAAGGGATTGTGTTTTTTTATTAATTAATTCTATTTTTGATTAGTAAAAATTGATTAGAATATATTAAATTAAAAGTTATATAGTTTCTGCAATTAAATTATTTAGTTTACGGCAACTATATTAATTTTAAGAAATATAGCATTTAGCTCTTGGGTTTATAGGATAGGGTTTTAGATTTTTATGGCAGCGAAGCCGCCGTAATATTAATTTAGAAAAATATAGCATTTAGCCATTGAGTTTATAACATTTAAATAGGGTTTTAGATTTTTACAGCGGCGAAGCCGTCGTAATATTAATTTTGTATAATAGCATTTAACCCTTGAGTTTATGCATTTAGCCCATGAATTTATGCATTTAGCTCTAGGGTTTATATGGTTTAGCCCTTGGCTTTATAGGTTTTTTATATTTTTTATATGTTTTGGTGTGTGTGGAGTGTTTATATAATATTTGTGATCTTATATAATCAAACACACTTGCAGCCGAGATGGTACTGTCCCTACGCGAGATGGGGCGTGATGGGTGGAGGCGGCGATGGATCGAATCCCAAGGACACCAACAGTACAGATTTTGAATTTTAAAAATTAAAAAAAAATTAATTGCAGCCCCCCCGAAACGACGCCGTTTCGTGGGGACCGCATAGTGTGCGGTGCTTATAGCACCCCCCCACCCCCGCTCCCATATCGTATACCTAAACCCGACCTAAATCTAAATGCGATATTCAACGGATTTCAAATATTTTTTAAGCAGGTATCGAGTATCCAGTATACCTTGAGGGGTGATATAGAGCACGAGTTTCTAACTCACGAAACTATGAAGGATCAATGGATCAAGAAGAAGTCAAGATGGTGTCCAAGTCGGTTGATAGTTAGTTAGTTAGTTTGAGTTTGTTGCAGTCTATTGCAAAGACTTGTTCTTTGTAATCAGTTAATTAGTTTCTCAATTGTTGGTGTCGTGCAAATCATGCACATAGAGTCTGCTTTCATCTTCAGCTATTTATAGCTGCATTTGTATCTTCTTTCAATAAAGGAAACAGTTTCAGGAACTCAAAGACTTCATACTCGTGCTCTGTTTTATTTGCTTTCATACAACCACTTTCATTACCTAACATCTGGTATCGGAGCCACTATGGCCCCACATAATGGATTCGTCCAACCTCCCATACCCAAATTTGACGGGCATTACGATCATTGGAGTCTTCTAACGGAAAACTTCCTTCGTTCTAAGGACTACTGGCACCTGATTGAGGTAGGGATCACTGCACCTGCAGGATCGGAGAAAATGTCGGAGAAAGTCGCAGAGGAGTTGAAGCTGAAGGACCTCAAGGCCAAGAATTACCTCTTTCAGGCCATTGACATGTCTATTCTAGAAACCATGTTGTGCAAGGATAGTGCGAATGAAATCTGGGACTTGTTGAAGCAGAAGTATCAGGGCACCTCTCACGTGAAGCGGGCTCACTTGCAGGCACTTTGTAGGGAATTTGAAGTCCGACAAATGACTGGTGAGGAATCAGTTAATGCACACTTCAGACGAACATTGTCAATTGTTTACAGAATGAAGAATCACCACGAAAAATTGGAAGAAGTGACCATTGTGGAGAAAATCCTGCGATCCATGCCAACCAAATACGACTATGTCGTCTGCTCCATCGAGGAATCCAACGATTTGGATAAATTGACCCTTGATGAATTACAAAACAGCTTGTTGGTCCACGAACAACGGATCAGAAGAAGTGCTCGTGAGGAGCAAGCACTTCAAGTCGATTTTACTGATGAACGAAGATCTTTCAGCCGAGGTACGGGCCATGACCGAGGATGTGGTAGAGGACAATTTGCTCCTCGGAAGAACATGAGTCTTGTTGAATGTTATAAGTGACATAATCTTGGACACTATCGGTGGGAGTGTCCCAGACTCAATGCTGATAATCGCCTAAACTTTGGCTTTTGCTCTGAAGAAATATTGCTGATGGCTCTTATTGAGCCCAAATCTACCCCCTCCGAGCATGTCTGGTTCCTAGATTCTGGTTGCAACAACCACATGTGTGGAGAATTGAGTTTTTTCCAGAACCTGGACCAGAATGTTCATCAATCAGTGAAGCTAGGAAACCACTTAAGCATTCGTGTTGCTGGACAAGGCAATGTTCGTCTAAAATTCAATGGGACGATTCATGTTATCAGTGAAGTCTTCTATGTACCAGAACTCACCAACAACCTTCTCAGCGTGGGACAACTTCAGGCTCTTGGAATGGTCGTACTCTTCAGAGACAATCGCTGCAAGGTGTTTCATGACGAGCATGGACTTATCATCAATGCAGCCATGACCACAAACCATATGTTTCCTATCATCGCACAACAAGTCTCTGCTGATCCTTGCTGCTTAACTTCGTAGTCACCTGATCAAACCACTATCTGGCACAACCGATATGGACATTTGAGTTGGAAGGTTCTCAAAACCTTGCAACAAAATATGGTGCGTGGCTTGCCCAAGTTTCCTATAACTCCTAAAGTTTGTGAATATTGCCAAGCAGGTAAGCATCATAGGGATCCATTCCCTTAAAAGAGTACGAGACAAGCTGCCTCTATTCTACAGACTGTCCACGCCAATTTATGTGGCCCAGTTACTCCGTCTTAACAGAGCAACAAGAAGTACATCCTCTCCTTCATAGACGATCACAGCAGGAAAGCCTGGGCATATTTTCTCATCACCAAAGCTTATACTTTCGAAATATTTATCATCTTCAAAGCTGCTGTTGAAAAAGAATTTGGGAAGCCAATCTGCTGCCTCCGGCCAGATCGTGGAAGGGAATTCAACTCCACAGAATTCTCCTTATTCCATTCCAAAGTTAGAATTCAGCATCAACTCACCGTTGCCTATACTTCGCAGCAGAACGGCATAGCCGAATGCAAGAACCAAATGATTCTGAATATGGTCAGATGCATTCTTGCTGCAAAACAGATGCCCTGAGTTTTCTGGCTGGAAGTAGTGGCATTGACTATCAATATCCTCAATCGATGCCCCACCTTTGTTGTGTCGGACATGACTCCGGAGGAGGCCTGAAAAACCGATTGTGGTTCACTTTTGGGTCTTCGGTTGCCTAGCCCATGATCATGCCCTAGACACTGGTCGAAGCAAACGGATATTCACAGCCTCAAATGTGTCAATTTTGGAGTTAGCCAGGAATTCAAGGGCTATCGACTATTTGATCCCGAGAGAAAGAGGATCATCATCAATCGTGATGTTATTTTTGAGGAAGATAAACAATGGGATTGGAGTTCATCCTCCGATCGCTAGCCTGTTGTGGAACTCACATCGGAGGACAAATCCGACACTCATTTGGATCAGGTAACCGATACTACACCAGTTATTGATAACTTTGGTTCCCCTGCTTCCACAGATGGTCACAGTGACCAGGATCTCAGTGACACAGTTGATCCTGAGACTGCTTCAGAGGCTCAGACACCTCCCATTCACAACCGTCATCGTCCTCATTAGATGGAGGATTATACAGCTGGAGATTATCTCTCAGATGAAGACACCATGGCTCTCTACACCACCGGTGATCCTCTCACATTTGCTGAAGCCAATCAATCGGCTATCTGGAAGGATGCCAATCAATTGAGCGCAATCACAGTTGTACGCTCACCTCTCTACCCGCAGGAGCAACAACAATTGGGATTAACTGGGTTTTTAAAACCAAATACAATGAGAAAGGCGAAATTGATAAGCACAAAGCTCGATTAGTTGTTCTTGGTTATCATCAAATACATGTTGTAGATTATTCCGAGGTCTTTACCCCGGTTGCTCGCCTCGACACCATATGACTGGTGATTGCACTTGCTGCTCAATTCTCATGGCCTATATTCCAGCTTGATGTTAAATCTGCGTTCTTGCACGGCGATCTTGAAGAAGAGGTGTTCATATCGCAACCTCCTGGCTATGAACACGAGGGGGAGGAAGACAGAGTTTATCGTCTTCACAAAGCACTCTATGGCCTTAAACATGCACCTCGTGCATGGTACACTGTATAGAGGTCTATTTCATGAAGGAAGGTTCGAGAAATGTCCTCACGAAGCTACCTTGTCTGTCAAAATGGACAAAGGAAGCTTGCTCATTGTCTATTTATACGTGGATGATCTCATCTTCTACGGCAATGTAGCTCATCTGTTTGATTCCTTCAAGCATTCTATGACCACCGAATTTGATATGACTGATCTCGGGCGCATGAGGTTCTTCCTTGGCTTGGAGGTGCAACAAGAAGCTGATGGAATCACTATCTCTCAACACAAATATGCTGGTGAGATATTGAAGCGTTTTAACATGTTGGACTGCAATCCTGTTCTCAATCTAATGGTCCCAGGATCTAAGCTTGCTAAGGATTCTAGTGGAGCAGCTGTTGATGCCTCAATGT
Source organism: Pinguicula primuliflora (assembly GCA_025802335.1). Taxonomy (NCBI): domain Eukaryota; kingdom Viridiplantae; phylum Streptophyta; class Magnoliopsida; order Lamiales; family Lentibulariaceae; genus Pinguicula; species Pinguicula primuliflora. The sequence goes on along the minus strand of JAOYMZ010073040.1, from coordinate 6,725 downwards.
AAAACAGTTGGTGGGCTCATTGATGTACCTAACAGTAACTAGGCCCGACTTAATGCTGAGTGTGAGTATAATCAGTCGATATATGGAGAGACCAACTAAGGATCATCTACTTGCAGCCAAAAGAATCCTCTGTTACATCAAAGGAACTACAGATTATGGCTTGTTCTATAAACGATAAGAAAATTACATCCTAACATGATACTCTGATTCAGATTATGCTGTAGATTGCGATGACCGTAAGTGTACGAATGGATACACGTACTTCTTTGGGTCATCTGCCATCCCTTGGTCGTCAAAGAAACAGTCCATTGTCACCTTATCGACAACGGAGGCAGAATATATTTCAACAACTTCTAACGCTTGCCAAGTCATCTGGTTAAGAAATGTGCTGAACTCACTTGGACAAGACCAAACTACTCCAACCACCATTTTCTGCGACATTATGTCTACGATCAAGTTGTCCAAGAACCCAGTGTTACACGCTCGAAGCAAGCACATAGACATGCGCTATGCCGCTATCATTTCTTGAGGGACCTTGTCCGTGACAAAATTATAGAGCTGAAACACTATCATTCGTCTCATCAAGTGGCAGATATTTTAACCAAACCGTAAAAGCTGGATCAATTCATCATTCTAAGGAGCTCACTTGGTGTCTGCAAGTGTAAGCTGGACGATTAGGGGGAGCTGTTAAGGATCAACAAACCAGGAAGAAGTCAAGATGGTGTCCGAGTCGGTTGACAGTTAGCTAGTTTGTCCAAGTGTGTTGCAGTCTGTAGCTAAAACTTGTTCTTTGTAATTAGTTAATTAGTTCCCCAGGGTGTCGTGTCAGTCATGCACATAGAGTCTGCTTTCATCTTCAGCTATTTATAGCTTCATTTTTATCTTCTTTCAATCAAGTAAACAATTCCAAGAACTCAAAGACTTCATACTCAAGTGCTATGTTTTATCTGCTTTCATACAACCACTTTCATTACCTAACAGAAACATACACTATGGTCACGTGGTAATCGCAGATTGGAGTGGTAGGTGGATTTTATGTTCAATACTTTGCATGGAATTGTGTGATATGTGGCTCTTGTTTATAAATAGTACCTAATCTTTCCTGACCTATATCATTTGCCTGAAATTTTAAATAACAAATTAAATCAAACCAAACCAAACCAACATACCCATAAAATTCCGCCCTTAGGCAGGATCTGAGGAGGGTAAGATGTACGCAATCATACCTCCATCCCACAACAGGATGGAGAGATTGTTCCCCCAACTCAAAAAAAATAGTAATAATAATAAAAAAAATAAAATAAAGTAAACATAATAAAATACTAAAACAGGAGAAAACGATTAAAACTGAGATACCTACTACTACCCCCATCATGCACTACGTGCATACCGAAATAGATGGGTGTGCCTATGCAAATAACGAACAGACTAAATAACCAAATAACTATCAGCCTAGAGATCAATTACTAAACAACTACTCTATATAGCCTTATGCATCTTTAACTGTAACATGACGTCTTCAACTCGTCCTATCAGAGATCATGTCTTCGGAGAGGTTTAATCCTACTAGATCTAACCTGATCTGCTTGTCCCATGTTCTCTTAGGTCTCCCCCGTCCTCGCCGGCCTTCGACTTGTAGTCATTCGACTCTTCTGACCGGGTCGTCCAAACTCCTTCTGCGTACATGTCCAAACCATCGCAGCCTTCCTTCCCTCAATTTGGTACTTATAGATGCGACCCCTAGTGCATCTCTAAATACCCCAATTTGGGATCTTATCTAATCTCGTGCGACCACACAGCCACCTTAGCATCTGCATCTCCGCCACTTCAAATTTCCGCACATGTGAAAGATTCATAGCCCAACACTCTGACCCGTAGAATATCGCCGATCGTATAATAACAAATTAAACAAATTCTAATATTAGGCATCCCGATATACCACGATTATATAACGAGATCCCCTCCTATTTTTTTTATAGATAATGTCTTTGAGAGAATTTAAATTCGTGACATGTGAGTGCAATTATCATTCATATAACCACTAGATCGATTGATAGGAGATCCCCTCCTACAAATTGTCCTAAAAAAAGTGTTGTGGAATCTAGAAGCTAGCCGTTATTTTCGTTAAATGCAGTTAGAACGAAGTTAGTTGAAAGAAATAACTGTATTTTGGATTTGCTGCTACTCAACAAACTTGGACGGGAGAATTTTAGAAGGAACAAAAATGCACAAAAAAGCATAAAGCCTGAGTAGCGTTAAATGCACTTCATAATTCCCCCGCCGGCGCCGGTGCCACCACGCTACTCCCACGGAGCCTTAATCTCATGCCAGTCGTCTCTTCATCACCTACGAGTCGCCGCCATTACCAAGCTTCTTCCATAGTCAATGACCCAACTCAGATTCATTTTCTTCGCCACAAAGGAGTTGTTTTTTTCATATAACTGGTGCACAGGGCACACCCAAACGCTCTAATCTCCGCCATTGTTAAGATATCGAACAATGGTTTCAGTTTTTCCGGCCATCGCCTTCGCCTTATTATTATTGTTCACATTTGAAACTGTTTCGGCCGATTCGCCACCGCCACCGGACTTTTCAATGGATTCGCTGTTCGAGTTTCCGTTGGAACCGACGGACTTTGATAATGATGATTTATTGTTGGTACCCGCACCTTCTCCGCAGACACTTGCAGACGTATTCGATGATTCACCGGAAACCATCACATCCGCTGCGCCATCTCCATTGCCTCCGTCGTCAGCTCCCGCACCATCCCATGCACCAAATTCGCATTCGCCGGCTCCTGCTCCAAATTCGCCGTCGCCGGCCCCAAATTCGCCGTCGCCAGCGCCAAATTTCCCGCCGGCCCCAATCCGGCGACCACCGGCGCCAAATTCCCACCCGGACCCAAGCCCGCCATCGCCTCCTCGAGACTCACCATCGCCAGCTCCGACTCCGACTCCGGTTCCATCGCCTTCAGATAATGGGGGCACAAGACACGAGACCAATGACTCCGGCGGACTGAGTGGCGGGCAGAAAGCAGGGATAGCGTTCGGCGTTATAGGTGCAGCGTGCTTGATCGGCGTCGGTGGATACGTGTACAAAAAGCGGCAGGAGAATATCCGGCGATCCCAGTTTGGATACCGTGGCGGCATAGAGATGCTGTAGAATCATTTTTTTGCTTCAATATTGTCCATTCAATTCACGAACACAGACACTTCCTCTATTACTTCTGTTTTTTTCCCATATATGTATTTCTGTTGGAATATCATTTTTCCAAAAGAACTAAAAAGGATCAATCCAATATCAAGCACAAAAATGAGATGATCTCAATGATGCTTTTAAATACTACAATTACATTACACTGCCGTTTATGGAAGATACCAGCACTCGAATCCATAGGCAACACTCTTTGTTACAACAACAAGATCATGAAACATGGGTATCACACTGCTTGGTTATACCCTGATTGATCAATGTAAGAATAAAGATATATACATTGAAGTATAACTTTCATTCAGCTACCTTTTTCCTTTATAAGCCCTCCAATATCAGAAGAGACTGCTTATTTTGTGCTCATTTCTGACGAAAGAAGCCGAGTGTGTGGCTGCCTCCTTACTCTTCCGATGGAGGGTCAACCCAACGCCCGTGGTCTTTGATCAACTGGATCAATGCATCTGTTGCTTGTTCCATGGCAATCCCTCTCCTCACCACAGTCTGTTAAGAAAAAAGCTTGCCGGTTATAATTCAGTCGAATCAGGCAGCACGGCACAGCACACACCAGTGCTCCATGACTTGGTGTTGTAAAGCCTGTGAATGTGTTACATGGAGATGCTAGTTTGATTCTTCAAGTGTTCACATGTGTAACATCTTAAAAGAAGTGAGGTGTTGGCAGCATTTGTTATAGAAATTTTCTGGTGTGGGACGTTATGTACCGGACATCATTTCTTAGGTGCCGAATTCACACTCATTTAACTTAATGATCTAATCCTAGCCATCAGATCAACATTGGACGGACAAGATTAGAATTTGGCACCTAAGAAATGTTGTAAGGTACATAACGTCTCACAGCTGAAAATTTTCAGGCATACATTATGGGTGAGAGAGATGAGTGTTGTTCTGGAGCTTCTGGTTGTATGCTCAATGAGGAAGAGTACCTTTCCAACATAAAGGTCGATTTTTCCAGGCGCGCCCCCAACATAACCAAAATCTGCATCAGCCATTTCTCCGGGTCCGTTCACGATGCAACCCATGATGGCGATCTATGTGGCAAACAAATAAAAAAAATGACAAGTTTTGGGAAATTTTGAAGTACTATCATCATTCACGTGGGAGAAATGGTAGTTACCGAAACACCAGGCAGATGGGATGTCTTTTCTCTAATTTCTGCACTAATCTCTTGAAGGTCAAACAATGTTCTTCCACAGGATGGGCACGAGACATATTCCTGATATAATCGGAATGGAGAAAATTATATAAAAAAAAAGTTATCGTAATTTGGATTGAATTTTTGTGGGAAACTTTTCACTTACTGTCTTTGTGTTTCTCATTCTGCAGCCCTGTAGCAAATTGAAAGAAGTGTTTCTTAGAAATTCAAATTCCTGATCTGCAGCTTCCAAAAGGAGACCATCTCCAAGACCATCTACCAGAAGTGCGCCCGCATTTGTACCGGCACCAATCACCAAGTCATCCCTAAAAGAAAAAATGTCAAAAACAAAATTTTCATTCCTTTAGTTTAGACAACAAACACTGGTTTTGTCTCTGATTTACCTGTGTATATCTTTGGGGAACTGTATATGGTGAATTACAGGAAAGTTCAAGGAGTTCTCGGAGAGATACTCGAAAAGCCTGCGACCATGAGTGAATGTTAGTTTTCCCTTTGAGAGAAACTGCAATTTTTTGAAAGACCAGAAGCGATAAGTACCTCCTTGCAGCATGAACTCTGCTAATTTTTTCTTCAGTGTATGGCACATCATGAAGAACCATTGTGGCGTCAGTAGTTCTCAAAATTTCTAGCTCTTCTTGAGTCTCATCGCCGCGAACAGAGATCGCCAAACGTGTACCTGAACGAGTACCATTAAGTTAAAATGGAGTTACGGTTTGAGTAAGAAGTGAAGGTGGTGTGTGCTTATTAGGTCGTGAAGCCGAGTGCTACACGCTGATACGATCCCGGGCTCGAGACTAGTAGAAATGGGAGTAAGACTACTTCGGGGAGACTATGATCCCATTTAGACTAGGCTACACAACGAAACTAAACTCTCACATTCATTCCATAATCTTAAAGTCATTACAATGGTCATATATTGCCGCTCCCGGATAGGATCTCTAAGCAATACAAAAGATATAAAAGAACCAACATATAATTACACCTAAATTAAGAAGGATTTGAGAGATCTTTGGCCAATCTTTGGCCATATATAGGTTCGTATCACATGCTCAATGGCCTTGCATTTGTATAGGTTCGAATGTAAGGGAGTGAGTTTATTAGGATCAAAGTTCGTATGCTAGTGTTGCCCGATCAAAAGGTATTTGATTTGTAAGACAAACTGCAAACCTTCTGGCAGAAGCTTGGTAGCACCACTTGATACTTCCTTAGTGTTACCAAAACTATAGCATTGGGTAACGGCTTTGTCAACTGCTCCGACAATGGAGTTATAACTCCCATGCTGATATCTATCAGCCGTTTAAGAGCCAGACGCTGAAAATCGTTCGAAATACATGTTAAGTCATGCTCTTCAACCTTAGTTCAAAATGAAGATGAAACTGATACTGGTAAAAGGTTTTAGAAAAAGATGGAAAGTCGCTTACAGCATCTTTGTCATCTTGTGGTGGAAGCTCCCTCAACAAGATAGAGTCGACCGTTGCCAAATCCTGCAGCAACAACGTGCTGCCAGTTTTAGATGATATGGAACAGAGAAACTGAAAGTGAGAGTCATGTAATCGGAAGACGGTATACCTTGAAAGGCATCCCAACTGCAAGTTTTGTGGCTAGAGACTTGTATAAAAGTTCAGGCACCTATATAATCAGAAAGGTAAAGACATAAATATGACATGAAAGACGATGTGCTTCTCCCGTCAACAAAAGCTTTATTAAATGCAGAAGAAAGTATAGCAGGATACCTTCAACTGATCCAGAGAGACTGACATGAAAACTGAGCCATCACGGTGGAGTACACCTCGATAATCTACTTCCTCACCCTATACCAGGAACGCATGACAATTATTTATATTTTATACTGATCCTCCACAAATTTCTTAAATTGATTGGATAAAATACATAAATTTGCATCTATGCGCATACCTCCTTCTGGAGTGGTAATTGTCCACTTCTGCGCTGGAAATCGAAATATCGTCTGTTCTTCTCTTCAAACGGCGCCTGGTTGATGTAGATAATAAGCAGTGTGTGAAGTTTAAAGAACAACTATCCATATGACATGTCATACCACTCCTTTCTGAAGCTCAGCTCCTTTCATACCAAGGTTGGCCAATCTCCTACATGGATCAATCTCCTCTTCTGGAGCCTCAGTAAGAGAAACTCGAATGGTATCACCAAGACCATCCTGTAAAGTTGACATAAACCATCAATTCAGATCGAAAGTAACCTCTAGCAATGATTAGGTTGAGTGTCATACCATGAGGAGGGTTCCGATACCTATGGCAGATTTCATCCGCCCATCTTCACCCTCACCAGCTTCAGTCACTCCCAAATGTAGAGGGTAATCCCATCCAAG
>JAOYMZ010073029.1:0-12023 GCA_025802335.1 Pinguicula primuliflora | reverse complement strand
AGCTATAATCTTAGTGTTTAGGGAATGAAATGATATAAACTAATGCATGAAATAAGCCCTAAATAGGTGCTTATCAATGGGCTCAGGAACACTTACCGAGATATCTGGAGAAGGAGAGGTCATTGACACACACGGGCCTCCAGGTTGTACTACAGGTGATGAGGAGGTTATGGTTGGAATGACTGGCGATGGTTCCGGGATAGTGGGTAGCTCTTTCTGAGGCTCAGGAACAATAGATGGTAAGCATATCCAGTCTAGTAAGTCACTTCAGGGATGAATTTGTGGTGAATTGGACCATAATTCGTGCATATTGTGCTTCAACCCAATAGTCATGCATGCATAACATGGCCAACAATCCAATTGAGTCATAATTTAGGCTCCGAGGACCCGACTATAAATATGGTCGCATCATCCGGCTTATAGGTACCTCAGTTGCACTTGTTGGAAAGGAAAAGATTAAGAGATTTCCCAAATCTCTCCCTGATTTCCTGGGATTACCATAAATCCCTGGAACTACCTTCCTTATGTATTGCCTATATATATGTGTAAGATGTATAGTGGAAACCATAACGAAAAGGAAAACAAAACGGAGAACAAGATCTCTCCCATGGAGTAGGCAATTTGCCGAACTACGTAAATCCCGTGTCTTGTTTTACATACTTTACAATCCATCATGGTATCGGAGCTGGGGTTTTAACCCTAAAAATCTCGTCATCTACGCAACAGTTTTACGGCAAAAATACTCGGCTGTAGGGAATGGCGGAGCGGACGGCAATCTAGGAAGCCACTAAGGCCCTCACCCGATAGATTACAACGATTATGGAAAAGCAGTCCGGAGCATCATCTTCCCACGAAGGGAATCATCCGGATGTTCGAATTGATGTCAAGCTTGACAACAATGACTACATATTGCGAGCACGATTGATGGAAGTGGCGATTGGGGGACGAGATAGCTATGAAATCCTTACCGAAAAATCCCCGGAAAAAATAGATCCTGGGTATAAGGCATGGAGGAAGAAAGACTTACAAGTCTTCTCTTGGTTGACAAACAACATGGAAAGGAGTATGGTCCGACAGTACATCCACTTTCCGACATCCGAGTCATTGTAGAGCCAATTGGCCAGGCATTCAAAGCAGGGGAGGACAGCTTGCAAATATTCGATCTAAAGATGAAAGCGGGATGGCTAGTGCAAAACCAATCCAGATTGGAGGAATACTATAATTGGTCAAACACTCTATGGATGGAGATCGACCGAAGAAGGCCAAATATAATGAAACATGAAGAGGACATTGTTGAATACAACCGAATTCAATCAGAGGATCGACTATTTACGTTCTTATCAGGCCAAGACAAAGTGTTTGATCCTATTGTGGGAGACATACTGACGGAAAAACCCTTCCCAAGGTAGATGATGCACATGCAACACTACGGTTCGAGGCTGCCCGCCTGGAGATTCTCTCACTGACAGCGAACGTAGAAAACAACCCTCAGAATTCTGATTTGGGCTCGGGTCTCATAACTCAGACGGCCCAACACAAAAGTTCATCATTGGGCCCAATAACTGTGACCCACCTTGAAACAGTTATCCATGTATCACATCCAGAAGTAGGCGGGGCAACCTTCAGCGGGCCGGGGGGAACCTGACCCGGATATACCAATCCAACAACACAGAACCAACCTAGGGAACCTAATCCAAGCCCAAAAAATCGACAGTACCCGCAATGCCGACCCGAAAACAACCCGTACCAAGGCAGTTGCCGATCAAAAGGGACCTATTCGACCGGATCTTCATCCTTCCGGCGGAGATGCGACGAGTGTGGAAAATTGGGGCACATTAAGAGAGAATGTTACCAAATTGTGGGATATCGGATTAATCATTCCCTGAATCCAACAAATTGGAGACAGAACCATGGGATCATTGCGGTGGACGAAGGGCTTGACCAAAATGATAGCGATGGGCACAGATTTGCCGCACTGGGGTACGGGAGGCGAGAACCCGTCCACCAGCGTGCTGATTCCAGCAAAAATCCAGGCCGGTATATCGTGAGCAATGAAGGTTGCGATAGTGAACGAGGGAGGACGAGCAAACCGACAGCACAAGGAGAAATGAGGGGCCAGAGTCACCGAACAGATATAAAAAGAATGAGGGGTAAATTACCCTCCTATCCCCCAAGCATTATTAATACAAAATTTTTCCTGGAGGGATGTTTTGGGGATGTTTACGATTCTGATACGGGGACAACAACCTTATGTGATGATGATATTCATGTGAAGAATCATCGGTGGATATTTGATTGTGGTGCTACTGATACAGTCTCATATGATGCTAGTATTCAGATCGCCAATGGAGAGTTATTGCCTGTTAAGGGTGCCGGAAGAGTTTAGATAACTCCGAATCTCAAACTATCCAATTGTCTATATGTTCCTGCTTTGTCCCACAAATTACTATCTATCAGTCATCTGATGAAAGAGTTAAATTGTGCTGCATTGACGTATCTGTCGTTTTGAGTGTTGCAGGATATCCGGACGAATGAGATCCTTGGGCGTGGCACTGAAAGGGATGGACTGTATTACGTTGATGAAGTCATTGCACCATCAAAGACCGTATCCATCCGTAGTAATGCATCCCAGAAAAGATGGCTGCGGCACCAGCATTTAGGTCATCCTTCTGATAACTACCTTAAAAAACTTTTCCCGAATTTGTCTGGATTTCCTATTTCGTGTAGTGCGTGTCTACGTGCTAAAGCTCATAGATCATCATTTACACTGAGTCTTTCTCGTAGTAACAGACCTTTTGATATTATTCATTCTGATGTTTGGAGATCTTTCCTCGGTTGATGGAGTTTGTGGATTAAAGTACTTCGTTTTTTATTGATTATCGCACTCGCATGACTTACATATATTTTGTGAAAAATAAGCCGGATTTTGTGACTAAATTTATTACATTCTATCATATGATCGCTACTCAATTTGGCATGCCTATTAAGATTCTGCGATCAGACAATGGAGGGAAATTTGTCAACTCGAAAATGTCAATGTTTTGCTCAGAGAAGGGACTCATCCATCTGACGACCTGTCCTTATAGCCCGGAAAAAAATGGAGTGGCAGAAAGGAAGAATAGATTTCTACTTGAGATTACACGAGCTCTTATGCTGGATTCAGGGGTCCAATCGATCTATTGGCCAGAAGCGGTGGCCACTGCAACATACCTAGCTAACTGCCTGCCTACGAATATCCTCGAGATGAATACACCACTACAGGCCCTGTCATCACATACAAAGGTCCCCCTTATCTCACTATGACTCCTCGTGTGTTTGGATGCTCTGTCTTTATCCATATTCCGAAGGTAAATTGTACGAAATATAACCCGTGCTCACTAAAGTGTATTTTTGTTGGATATGGAGTGCATCAGAAAGGATATCGGTGCTATGACCCTGTGACCAAGAGATTGTTTACTACATTTCATTGAGATTTTGTTGAGAATGATTTCTATTTCAACAGTACCTCCCCGTCTAGTAGTCAGGGGGAGATGGTACGAGGCCCACTAGACTGGATAAGTGTACCCTCGAGTGTGGACATGGTAGCCCTCGGAAAGAGCCACCCGTGTCTCCAGAACCACCGCCACATGTCCCGTCCCTAGCTTCCTCGTCATCGCAACACGTAATACAGTTTGGAGGCCCCGCGGTGACCATGACCCCTCCTTCTACAGATATCCTGGTAAGTACTCCTCCTACTGAAACTTCAATCGAGGATTCTGTACCTATTACTAATGATTATGCAGATTCACGAGTTCGTGTGCTACCTGAGAGATCAACTAGAGGAGTAGCAGCTCGGAGATATATTGCTGATCATGTTCCTGGGTCTAAGCAATATTCGGTCGCTAACTTGTTCAGGGGGAGATACACTGAGGCTTCCAAAGCCTTCACTGTAGCATTATATGAAGAAGAGATACCGAGAAATGTCGAAGAGGCCTTGGGCATACCTGAGTGGAGAAGAGCAATGGAAATGGAAATGGAGGTGCTAGAAAAGAATCATACTTGGGAGACGTGTAAAATACCAGATAGAAAGCAACCTGCGGCGTGTAGATGGATCTATACAATCAAAAGGAAAGCAGATGACACGGTAGAACGGTTCAAGGCAAGACTTGTTGCTAAATGATATACACAGACCTATGGGATTGATTACTTAGAGACTTTCTCACCGGTGGCGAAGATGGATACTATCACAGTGCTTTTTTCTATTGCCGCTAACCGAGATTGGTCACTTCATCAGTTTAATGTGAAAAATGCTTTCCTACATGGAGATCTACAGGAAGAAGTATATATAGAGGGACCACTTGGTTTCTCACACTTGTTTCGACCCACTGAAGAATGCAGATTGAAAAAGGCACTTTATGGACTAAAAACAATCGCCAAGAGCGTGGTTTGGACGATTCACCTTGGCCATGCGGAACTATGGGTTTCACCAGAGTAACTCAGATCACACTCTTTTTTTTTGAAAAAAGGACAGCAGGGCATCACATGTCTGATCATCTATGTGGATGATATGGTGATTACGAGATGATGAAGAAGAGATAGCATATATGAAGGCGAAATAATTGAGGGAGTTCGAGATGAAGGACCTAGGAATTGAGGTACTGGAATCCAAGAGTGGAATCTATATATGTCAGCATAAGTATATACTTGATCTGTTAGCCGAGACAAGACTCATGGACTGTAAGCCAGCTGACTCTCCGATGATGCCGAACCATGGGCCCCAAATTGTGGAGGGGGCCGAAATAGTGGATCAGAAACAATACCAACACCTGGTTGGGAAGTTAATCTACCTATCACATACTACACCAGACATTGCATATGCAGTGAGTATTGTGAGTTAATTCATGCAGAATCCTCAGAAAGATCATTGGGAGGCGGCAATAAGAGTTGTTCGATGCTTGAAAGGAACTACAGATACTGGTGTAATATACCAAAATAATGGACATCTGACTATGGAGGCATATACTGATGCCGATTGGGCTGGAAATCCTGTAGACCGCAAGTCAACTTCAGGATATTTCACATTCATTGGTGAAAACTTGATTACATGGAAGAGCAAGAAGCAGAGGGTAGTGGCTCTATCAAGTGCAGAGGCAGAATTTCGAGGTATAGCTAGAGGACTGACTGAAATGCTGTGGTTAAGAAAACTGATGACAGAATTGGATTTTCCCCCTAAGAAAGCCTGTCCCCTCAAAGTGATAATCGAGCTGTAATTTAGATTTTAGAAAATCCGGTGCGACATGATCGAACAAAGCATGTCGAGATTGATAGACACTTTATAAAGGAAAAGTTGGAAGATGGGGTGACCACACTTCCCTACGTGCGTTCAGAAGATCAGTTGGTAGATATTTTGAAGAACGTTGTTGCTAGATGCGCATTTCATGAAGTTGTCAGCATGTTGGGTATTGGACCTTCCATCATCTAACTTGAGGGGAGTGCTGGAAAGAAAAGATTAGGAGATAAGGAGAGATTTGAAATATTCCCAAATCTCTCCCTGATTTCCTAGGATTACCATAAATCCCGGGAACTACCTTTCTTATGTATTGCCTATATATATGTGTAAGATGTATAGTGGAAAATATAACGAAAAGGAAAACAAAACGGAGAACAAGATCTCTCCCGTGGAGTAGGCAATTCGTCGAACTACGTAAATCTCGTGTCTCATTTTACATACTTTACAATCCATCAGTGCTCGTGTGCAAAATTGGCCTAAAATCTCAACAATCTCCACCTTTTTGGGTACATGATCAAGAACAGTAGTATACTTGTAAAAAAAAGGTTAGTAGAACAAAACAGGATCTAACTTCACATATAAATCTTCAAATATATGAGTAACTCATGCCAATACGTTCAATACAGAATTGAAACTTTAGATTTGACACTATTTTAGTTCCCATATCAGCAGGATTCAAGTTTGTATCAATTTTCTCAAGTAAAATCAACTCTTCAGCAACTATGTCTCTAATGAAATGAAGTTTAACATCTATGTGTTTAGTCCTTTCATGAAAAAACTCAATTTTTACTCAAATGAATAGCAGATTGAATATCACACTAAACTGTTCCAACACCATTCAAGATACAATATTCAGTTAACAAACCGTGTAGCCAAATATATTCCTTAAAACAATCAGTTAGGGCTATATGCTTAGATTCAGTAGCTTACAATTCAGCAGAAAGGGATTTGGGAATCAGACACATCAAAGATCAATGTTCTGCCCTCAGTGCCAAACTCTGTTGGATCTTCAGGTCCGACAATTTCCTCTGGCAAGGTTCATGGAGATTAAATATTGTAAACATAAGGTTGCAGTCAGAGCTGAAGGTGAAGTCCGAGATTTAAATATATGGAAAAGATTGATCTCTATCCAACGAGTTATGATCATGAATACAAGATGGACGGTACAAGAAGGAAAAGTAAGTTTCTGGTGGGACAAATGGCTCCCAGAAGGAATTCTGTATTCCTTCTTTGAACATATCTATGTACCAGAGCCATTCACGTTCTTTTTTCCGGTAGGAAACAGCCACCGGAAAATCGCCGGAATATGTGAGTGTCTAACTGGTGCTGCATATATTTGTCTAACTGGTACCAGAGCCATTCACGTTCTTTTTTCCGGTAGGAAACAGCCGTCCTGTGGATCTGCACAAATCAGAGTCACTGTTCACGGCCGGAAGCCACGCGTGTGACGCACGCGCCGCCGGAAAATCGCGCGTGTTCGTCACACGCTGCCCAAATCCGGCGGTTCATCCGGTCGTTGCTGTATTTTTTTAGCTCGCCGCGCTGATCCGACCGCCGTCCAACTGACACCATCGTACGCTATTCGAAAAATAGCCCATCAAAAAACGGCCACGGGCGGCACGTGTTCGTCGCGCGCCTCCCTCGTCAGATTAAAAATCGATGCTTTGCGCAGCGCATCACCGGATTTCGTATCCGGCAAAACAAATGGTAAGCAGGCCGCCCGGGGCGGCGCGTGAACGCACGCGCCCCCAAAACCGGGCGGCGCATCAATTTTTTCGAAGATTTCAGGGGTTCGTCGGCCTAAATCATCATCTGGACAAGCGATTAACGGCGTAGCGGCGGAGGGACGGCGGTGCGTAGCGGAAACCAGTGGCGAAAACTCAGATCCCGCGGCGAAAACTTAGATCCCGCGACGACAACGGTGGAGGTAATCGGCCGGAATTCCCGCAAACGTCCGTTTCCGAACTGGGAAGGCGACGGAGATAAGGATAATGCCAAGAATCCGGCCTCATATCTTTTCCGATAAGGATAATTGCCGCAAAAATCCGAAATGCAATCCTCAAAGAAGGAAGTTGCGAAAATCGGGAGATCGACTCCCGTAACAGAAAAGAGGACGTGCGGCTAGGGTTAGCCGCACGTCCCCACTCTTTTATTTTTTTTTTAAATTTGAATTTTTTAATTCAACTTCTTTATTGCTTAATAGATTATGTAATTAGAATTATAAATATATTAAGTATATATTTGATAATTGTTATAATTACTAAGTATGGCAATTAAATTTGTTTTAAATTTAGGATGCATGCTATTAGAATTATTTTAATTGCTAAGTGCTTTTAATTAATAATTCTTTCATGATCATTTTTTTTATTGTTAAATGCTATGTGCCTTTAAAATAATTAAATCCTCTAGTATGCATGATTTGGAATTTTAATCTAAATATGAATAAATATTTGTTGCAATACTTTCCTAGGACACATGCTATAGGAAAATATTATATGCTTTGTGCAATCTATTTTTCCTTTTAAAGCATGATATCTAAATAATTAAATTTCCTATTATGCATGACCTAGGAATTTAATTTCAATATGCATAAGTATTTGTTGCATTATTTTCCTAGAATACATGCTTTAGGAAAATATTATATACTTTGTGCAATATTTATTTAAGCATGATATCTAAATAGAAAATATTTTATTAGAGAATTTGTTTCGTATCTAATAAAATTAAATAATGAACAAATAATTATTAACTTCGTGTTAATAATTCAATTATGATAATTACAAACTTTTTTATCATAATTACGTATTCGAATTTTAAAAGGATCCGAGAAAATCGTGCTCATAAGGGGCTGTCTAGGGCTGGTTTTTTAAGAGGGATCTTGTGACCCCACCAGATATTTGAACCCTAAATGAGATATGAAAACACTGTCTAGGAGGTTGGTCCCCGGATCAAGAACCTAATACGTTCTGATCAGCCTCCTGGGTATTTTCGAATCGATTTAGGATGACGTCTGAAACACATTCAGATTCTTTTGATGATTTTGAATAAACCATGTCTTTTCGACTAAGTGTTGAAAAGGGAATTGTTATACGTTAACCATCTCCCGCTCGCCACGGACAAGGCTCGCACATTTAAGAATTAAACATCATTGCATGAAAGCACAAAAATGTGCCAATGTGTTTGGCTGTTTTTGAATGTTTAATTTATTGGATGAAACCAAATTATTCTTTGTTTTAGGTATTTTGGTTATGTTGTTGTGATGTTACGAGCTTAGCGACATTTTCGAATGGCAACACAACCAAATAACTAAAACAAATTTTATTTGAAAAATTGTGTCTAAATGATTCCTTTTTGCAAATATACTTGCAGAAATGACCCCTCCAAGCATGATCTCAGACCTTACCACCGGTGATAAGTTGACTGGGGTAAATTATGACATCTGGTCGTGCAAGATTCAGTATCTTCTGCACAAAAAAGGTGTTCTAGAACACATCACTATGGAACCTGCAAGCACTAATGCCAACTATGCCGCTTGGGATCAAAAGGACCGTACCGTAGTGCGCCCTATGTTATGTTATACTGCATGCACGACGACCTTTTGAGCGTTTATGATTCTGAGCTCACGGCCAAGATCATTTGGAACAAGCTCAAAGAGAAGTACGGTACCCCTTCAGCCATAAGGATTCGTTCCTTACATCTAAAATGACTGCAATACAAGATCGATTCGTCTCGACCTGTTACTGAACATCTTCGAGTCTTGAGCGCCATGCTGCGTGACCTTGAGGCTGGTGGCATCAAAATTTTTGAATTCGAGCAAGTCAATAATGTGATACGTTCACTGCCTGATGAGTCTGAGAATCATCGTTGGACACCTTTCAAAACATCGATGTCCCACGACTTGACCCTCAAGACCTTTGCTGACATAGCCAAACACGTTGAGCTAGAAGATGAACTCCTGCGAGCTTCTGCACCCCCTGCTAAGGCATCGTTCGTTTGAGGAGGAAACTCCAAGGGCGGCAAAGGCCCAAACAGGGCAGAAAAGAAATTCAAGAAATCCGCCAAGTGCCCCAAGCCAACCAAATAAAAGAAGGCACACGGCCCAAAGAACATGAAGCGAGTTAAGTGCTACAACTGTGGAAAGAAGGGTCACTTCTCTCGGGACTGTTCCAAGCCTAAGAAGGTACCTTTCTATTCAATTACTTCCCATTTATACATTTGTTCCAACGCATTAGTTGCTAACAGCTTTCCTAAATAGATTGTTGATTCAAGAGCAAGTCACCACGTAGACTGTGATGGATTTATCGAGTTTCATCGTTGTGGCGAAGAAACACGAAGTATTACAATGGGGAATGGCAGCAAGGAAGATGTCATTGGCATTGGCACCTACTATCTCCAGCTTCGTAGCGGATTCACAATGCTGCTTCACGACACCCTTTATGTGCTGTCTATTCATTGTTCTTTGGTTTCTATTAGAACTATAACTCGACTTGGTTTTTCTTTCCATTTCGATTTTGCAGTTTTGACTATTCTTTACCGAAACGATTTGTTTGGTTCTGGATCCTATTTGACTAATTTTTGCATTTTAGACTTAGACGATTCTTATGATAATATTCCTTCCTTCTATGCTATGATTACTCAAAATACTTCAGACTCAACCAAATGGCATTCTCGACTTGGCCACATTAGTCAAAATCGTCTAAGAAGGCTAGCTACGTGCAGTGCCTTGCCCGAACACACATCGGCTAAGTTGCTAACATGTGAACCTTGCTTAGCTGGCAAGGCTAGTAGAAATCCATTTGGGAAAACCACGCGTGCACAAAGCCCTCTAGACTTAATACATTCAGACATTTGCGAACCCATGAGCGTGATGACGCGCCATGGGGCTTCCTATTTCATCACCTTCATAGATGATTTCTCCCGCTTTGGAGGTGTTTATCTTCTATCCCACCGTTATGAAGCACTTGATACGTTTAAGAAGTTCGTAACTGAAGTCGAAACCCAGTTAGAAAGATGAGTAAAAGCTCTTCGCACTGACAGGGGTCGAGAATACCTTTCTGATCTGTTCAAAGGATTCTGTGATGAAAAAGGCATTGTAAGACAGCTTACTATTCTTTACACCCCGCAGCAAAATGGTGTCGCGGAACGTAGGAATTGCACCTTGCTTGACATGGTTCGATCCATGATGGCGTAAGCTAAACTTTCGATAAACTTTTGGGGAGATGCGCTGCATACGGCTACGTACATCTTTAATCGTGTTCCAAGCAAAAGCGTGTCAACCACTCCATATGAGTTATGGACTGGCAGGAAAGTTATTCTGGACCACATGCGACCATGGGGCTCGGCTGGCTACGTGCACAACTTGACCCACCTACATCGCAAGCATGGCCCACGAGCAACGAAACTGGTGTTTATTCGTTACTCAGAACACTCCAAAAGATATGTCATGTATGGTGAGCACTCAAACGGGGGGTTCACCAAATTCGAGAGCCGCAACGTCAAATTCCTAGAGGACCAATTTCCCTCAATCGGTGAAATCAAACAGGATAGTCACTTGTATGAGTTACAAACTGACTCTAACTTATCTTCGGGTGAGTGGGAGAATTCGTTTCACCAGTCCACCCAGGATAGGATAGTTCCACTCATTCAAGATGAGCACTTGTCACAATATGGGCCAATCAATTGCGAGGTAAGTCCTCCCGCTATTGCACCCGAGATTCCATCTCAAACAAATAACGAAGGCCATGAGAGAGAGGTTCATTCTCCAACTCTCATGCCAAACCAAGGCAATAATGATATGAACCTAAACATTCATGTCATAGACCCAACGAGCCAACGGGCCAGTGGGAGTGGACCTTCGCAAAGACAAGAAGAACAACCTGTCATTCGAAGGAGCGAATGTGGGAGAGTACCTCGACGATATTTTCAAATCGAAGAAAATGTATTCTTCTGCGGCCCCCTAGAAATTGAAGAGTCCACTTCTTACAATGAAGCAATGGACTCTCCCGATAAAGAAAAATGGCTAAGTGCCATGAGAGAGGAAATGGCCTCGATGTACGCAAATGAGGTATGGGAACTCGTCGATCGCCCATGACATCGTAAACCAATTGGGTACAAATGGGTATTCAAAATCAAACGCAGTGCCGATGGATCGATTGACAAGTTCAAAGCCTGACTAGTGGCAAAAGGCTTTACCCAAATTGAGGGTTTAGACTATGAAGAGACATTCTCTCCCGTTGTGAGAATTGCCTATATTCGCCTACTTCTAGCCCTGGTTGCCCATTTGGACCTTGAACTTTTCCAAATGGACGTAAAGACTGCATTCCTCAGTGGAAAACTCGAGGAAGAGATCTTTATGGATCAGCCTACTGGTTTCGTACAAGCAGGCGAAGATGACAAGATATGTCGTCTTAAAAGATCCATACACGGTCTCAAATAGTCTTCCAGATT
The DNA here is from genome assembly GCA_025802335.1 of Pinguicula primuliflora. NCBI lineage: Eukaryota > Viridiplantae > Streptophyta > Magnoliopsida > Lamiales > Lentibulariaceae > Pinguicula > Pinguicula primuliflora. The sequence goes on along the minus strand of JAOYMZ010073029.1, from coordinate 307 downwards.
GTGGTACTTTCGCTTTCATGAAGCTATAACTACGTATGGCTTTACCATGATAGACGAAGACCACTGTGTATATGTCATCAAGACAAAGGAAGGAATGATGTTTCTTTCCCTATACGTCGACGACATATTACTGGCTGGAAACAACACAGTGATGCTCAACGCCGTTAAACAATGGCTGTCCTCCGTCTTCGAGATGAAGGACATGGGTGAAGTCAGGTTCATCCTTGGCATGGAAATTTGCAGAAACCGTTCTAAGAGGATGTTGGGTTTGTCTCAACAAACATATATAAATAAAATCCTCGAACGC
>JAOYMZ010073018.1:0-12024 GCA_025802335.1 Pinguicula primuliflora | reverse complement strand
AATTCTATGCATAAGCTTTCTAACGATGTGCCCAATTCCGTCAACGGGCAACCCTAGTGGCCGGAATTAAAAATCATATCTAAAATCCTGTCTAAAATCCGGTCACCGGATCCTGCACCTACATAAATAGTATCCCCCAAATATTCCTATAATACTTTTTTTAAAAATACAATTGAGGACTTCCTTCAGCCAAGATTCAGAACAAAATAACAACAAAACAGACAACTTAAACACAAATGCATGCCCTTCAAGGAGGGTCTAATAGGTAAGCAGGAGTGCTTTGGTCCAGTCTCTCAACGGACTCTACAACAATAGGCCGATCATCAGGGACATATGCGACAAACCACGAAGTTGCACTGCTTGGTTGACGGGGTATCCAAGTGCTGAACAAATAAGCCGGAATCCAAGTGTCCGGGATATATGGAGGACCACCAGCAATACCAGGATCAGACCAGAAGATATTGATCTGATGGAGTGGAAGTGCAATGCCGACTTTGGCTAGGGAGTCCGCCCCCTTATTGTAACCACGCGGGATGTGCTGCAGCTTGTAGGAGGTACAGTCCGACAACGTCATCTTAATCATGCATATGAGGCTTTGATACGATAAATATGTAGCTCTATCTTCGATTGAGTCGACTGCTATGCTGCTATCCGAGCTGATTACAATATTTCTCATATTCATAGCACACGACAAGGCTGTCCCATATTGAATGGCCCAGAGCTCTGCTGAGATCATAGAGCACACTCCCAAGCACAGACTGAAACCTAATAGCCATTCACCAGCTGCATCCTGGAGGATGCCCCCACAAGCCGCTGCCCCTGGTACTCTACAGACAGCCCCATCAACCGATAGATATGCAGGAGTGGAACTCATTTCTGGAACTGGAAATGGTACACCAGATGAGAGGGACAACCAAGCAGATTTTGGACACATTTTCAATTTGTGAAGTGCCTCCTCTTGCTGCAACAATCTGGTGTTTTCCCAATGATATGCCTGAATCGATGAACAAAGAGCTCTGGCTGATGATGGCCTTGCTTGAAAGATATCCTCATTTCTAGACGTCTAGAGCTTCCAGCACACCGTCGCAAAGAGAGCACACCATTCCTGCAAATGCATATCACAAGAGATATTGTCTACAACCCAAACGTTAGTCAATGAAACAGTGAAAAAGGAGGAGGGTAGAGAGTGATTCAAAGACAGCCATATCTCCCTGCTTTTAGTGCAATCCCGCAAAATATGTATGATTGTTTCATGAGTCATGCAGGAGTTGCAGTTCGGGTGTGGTGTTATCCCCTGCCAAAACCTCAAGCTATTTGTCCATAGCACCCATGCAAGACTCGCGAGATGAACACCTTAATGTGCTCAGGTGTCTGTAATGACCATATCTGACTCCAGTGTGGTGATGACGGTTTTGGATGCGGGGAGATCACTGAATCTACTGCAGAGGCACAACTAAACTGGCCCTGAGGAGAGTGCATCCACGAACGCATGTCTGGGCCAGCATTAATCTGAGGAGCAGGTAAAGTGAGAATGGTTTCCACTTCCGAAGAAGGTAGCCAGGATCTAAGCTTGTTCTCATCCCACCCACCTGCAATATGACTGAAACTAGACACCTTGCAAGCAGAGTCACTGTTAGTTACTGGTTGTAGTGCAAGAAACAGTAAAGGATGCATAAAAGGAACCATATATCATGCCAAAAAGAAACAATTAAACCATTACCAATCACCCATCGGGTGTTCAACTTAACCAATTGCAGATTGCAGCAGATGTGCCTCCATAACAATGAACCTCCAGAGCATAGAGCCTGCTCGGATGAAGAAGCTTCGGGAACTTTATACTTAGCACAAAAAATCTGCACCCATAGATTGTACGGTGACATCAAAAGTTCCCATGTCAGCTTGAGTATGAAGGCCTGGTGTGTATGACGAAAACTTCTCAGACCTAATCCCCTATGACACTTGCATACTTTCTTCCAAGAGACTAAGGGTTGCTTGGGTTGATCCGAGGTACCTCCCCACATAAACTCTCGGATGATCTTGTCCATCTCACAAATAAATAGAGGGAACACGGTGGACTGCATTGGATAAATAGGCATCGAACATAGGACTGATTTGCTCAGGACCAGCCTCCCCGCCATTGATATTCTCCTAGACCTCCAACCCTGTGTTTTCTGTCGCATTTTTGAAGGATAGACAGCACAAGTCTCCTTTGTAATCCTTTTGTGGATCAAGGGAACACCCAGGTACCTGCCCAGGTCATCCACCCTTGCAATTCCAAGAATTTCTTCAATTTCCATAGCGTCCTCCAGGGATGTATTTGGAGAGACTCAAAGAGCAGATTTGTTCTGGCTAACAGTCTGGCCAGACGATAGAGAAAAGACCTTCAATACCTCTTCAATCACTAAAGCTTGGGTGGTGGAAGCCTCAGCAAAGAGTATGAGATCGTCGGCAAATATTAGATGTGATAATTTAAGTTTCTGACGATCAAAGGTGAAAGACTTCCAGAAATCAGAATTTACAGCAGCTGTAATCAGGTGTCCCAACCTCTCCATGCAGAGAACAAACAAGTACGGTGAGACATGATTCCCTTGACGGACTCCTCTTTTTGAAAAAAATACTGGTCCCCTCTGTCCCTCCCAAAGAACCTATGTCGAACTAGTCATAAGCAAGGACAAGATCACCTTAGCCAAATAATTAGGAATACCAACCTCCTCCAGAGTGTCCTTGAAAAAGGTCCATTCCATTTTATCAAAAGCTTTGGTCAGGTCAATTTTAATGGCCATGAATCGCCTGCTTCCTTTGCAATGTCTCATAGTATGCAACACTTCCTGAGCCACGACAATGTTCTCCACAATGCTACGTCCCCGAACAAAGCTAGATTGGTTTTGCGAGACAATATCTGGCAGTATATCACGTTGATGTTTATGAGGCTAATAGGGCGGAAACTGTCAAAGCTTTCAGGGGTATGACCTTTGCTAGCAAGTGAATCATGCCCCTATTAGCTTCCGAAGGCACATGCCCCTATTAGCTTCCGAAGGCACATGCCCCAGTTATGCCTTCCGGTCCTGCTGCCTTTCGTGGGTCCATATCCATCAACGCCCGCTAGATTTCTAAATCATCAACTGGTTTTGAAAGAAAAGACTCCTGCACGTCTGATAATGGGGGAAAATAGTTTGTAAGAAGGAACACCGGTACTGATATCTGTCTTGATGCCAAGTCCCTACCATCCGCCCCATAGATTCCTTTGAAATGTTCTGTGACTTCAGATAACAAGCTCAGCGGATCAGAACACCAGCATCCAGAACTCAGTTGAATTCTCTTAACTCTTATTTGGGATTTGTTTCCTTATGATGGGAATGAAAATACTTGGTGTTCCTGTCACCAGATGAAATCCATAATCTCTTAGCAGCCTGTAGTCTGAGCAGTTCCTCCTGAGTGAGAATATTTTCCAGTTCTTTCCTCAGAGAGGATTCTAAATTCACCAAATATGTCATTTTCTGTTTTGCAACACAAGTTTGAAGTCCGGCCAGCCGATTCATCAAGCGTCTCTTCTGTTTGAAGACATCTCCGAAATAATTCCAACTTCAATCCTCAACCGAGTCCTGGATACCTTTCAAATTTTCAAGAAGTGAAAGACTGCTCGGCCAGTGTTGTTTCAACCAAACACTCCATTCAGGATGCGCTTCCCATGCTTCATAATACTTGAATGGTGTAACATTCCCAATGGAGGTTGAAGGGATTCGAATACCAATACACAAGGGAGAATGGTCGGAGGATAGTCGTGGTAGATGCAAAACACTGCTCTTGGGGAATATTGTGTTGAGGGGTTCATTTGCTAGTGCCCAGTGAATCCTCTCATGAACACGTCCTCTGGCCCATGTAAATCGTGAACCTGTAAAATTTAGAGGGGACAAATCTGCAATGTTAACGAGATTTTTAAAGTGTGAACACCCTGCAGACATTTTACCTCCAATTTTATCCTCTCTGTGCAAGAAAACATTAAAATCACCAATTACAATCCAAGGGCAATTCATTCTGTCCGCAACAAGTAATAGTTTATGCCATAAATATTTTCTGATCCTTGGGTTAGGGGACTCATAAACTGCAGTCAAGTTGAAAATAAAAGAGTCGTCATAACAAACATTGCATAGAATGTATTGCCAATCCAATTCTAAAATGGTAATCTTGACACTGTCCTTACATAAAATCCAGATGCCCCCCGAGTACCCCCATGCTTTTACCCGAAACGAGTTTTCAAAACCATTTTTGCTTAATTTTAAGCTCAGCATTAGTGCCACTAGTACGTGGTTCTAAGAGGATCATAATACATGGATGATAGACACTTATCAAATTGTGTATAACAGAGAGTGTGGTAAGATTTCCCACACCTTGCGTGTTCCATGAGATGATTTTACAATCCATAAAATACAGTACGAGTTTGAAGTGCAGTATAGAAGTAACTAGAATAAGAGATTGAAAGATTAGAAGACTATCACCGGTCCAATTCATCAGCCATGGCTGATTCATCCTGACTGTGAGAGTTCAGAACCTTACTCCCAGAATCTGGTCCTGGAGTTTTGTTAACTGAACCTGACGTCTCCATTAAGTCTGGATCTGGGGGCAGGTCAATGTCCACCTCCGGAAGAGCAGATTTGGATTCCAGAGGGCCAAGAGATATTCCAGTCTTGCGCACATAGAAACCAGGAGTTTCTAGAGCCTTGGTGGAGGCAGATGCAATGTCTTCATGCTGAGCAAAAGTAGAATCTGCAGGAACGAGTGAATCCGAGTGAGGAACAACAACAGACACATGTTTAGGAGTCATAAGCGAACCAGGATGGAAAATAGTCAGGATGATGGGATGACAGAAATTTCCTTGTTTTTGCTGGGGAGGGCATGTTCTTCTTGGCCCATGTTGCGTCCTTTGTGGAATTGGCATTCACCTTCCTTTTACCCTTAGCATTCACGCTGAGACGAGTTGAGGATTGAGTATGCTGGGTTCTTGGCACTGGAGGAGAGGGCAGCGATGTCTCCTTATCAGGATCCGCATCCAAACTTTGCAATACATTATATCTAAAGGATGTTGGACCTTGGGATTTCAAAGAACTCCCATTAGAAACCCGGTTCTGTACTTCCATATTTGGCCTTCTACCCCTCTTAGGGGCCACCATCCAGGGCCCAGCTTGAGAAAGATCCATAGGCGATTCTTGTGTCCGAGAGGCCCCCTCCTAGGCAGACGAGGATCCAGGATCCATCCCAACTTTCACTCCAATCCCGGAGTTAACAATCGGGCAATTGTGGGACACGGTGTTCGCATTTTGTGTTGTAACAGGGAGGATGACGATTGGTGTTGTGACCTGATCAGACACCATACTAGATTTTCCGGCAGCCTGTTCATCCGCCAGATCAACCCACATACCAAATTCTTCGGTAGCAGCCTCAGTGGTCAGCTTCGAATTTTTTGGCATAGCAGATCGATAAGGGCAGTTTTCAGCAAGATGCCCAAACCTGGCGCACTCAAAACAGATAACATGTAAATCCTCGTACTGCAAAGGATAAGTCTTATGATCAATTGTCACTTCAAGTTTTAGGGGCTGCCTTAAATCCAGTCGAACCGCTAATCTCGCGAACAGTCCCCTTGAACCAGACAGTGTATGAGGATCAGCTTTCAAATACGCTCCAATCGGTTTTGCAATCTCTTTCAAAAAATTCTCATGGTAATACTGCATGGGTAAACCAGGAATTCTAATCCAGGTAGCCACGTTTTCAATATGTTCAGCTTTCACATCGAAATCACGGTGCCACGAGAAAACCCTAAGGTAGTGACCTGAGATTGTATGCGGCCCTTCAAAGAGGGCTTTCTCGTAGTCTTCTAAGCGGGAACATCGCAACAGATAGAATCCATTTTTGATGTCAGTGAGGCGGAGCTCCCCTCTTGGCTTCCACTGAAGGTTGAGGTTCCTAGACAGAGATTGATAACCCATCAGCTTACCAAGGGGGCAAATAATCAGAGTATTGGACATGCTGGAGTCCATTAGAAGCTGGATCTTTTCCGCAAACGTTACCGTCAGACCCAGCTCATTTATGGAATGCTCAACATCTTCAGGTCGGATTTCTATCTTCTGGTCAGTGTTCTCATTATCAGACACCAAAAAGGATTTGAAGAGAGGGGCAGTGTGTTGGAGACCCAATGATATTAGATCCACAGAATTAGCCGGGGTTGTCGGAATCCTAGGTATCTCCCGCAGTGACGATTCGGGGGTTTAGATGATCTTTGCCGCCGCTACCCCGACAGCTAAAGGAGGGAAATTGTCTTCAGAATGCATATCAACATCGTCCGCCATCTGGGCGACTTTCTGGTGAATCGGATCTGAGGGTTTCTAGAGAGCGGGCAGAGGAAATTTTTTCTACTCCTATAATACTTCTCTAGATATGATTTTGGGGTTGAGATTCATTTTTTTACCACACCTTGTAATCACATGACCAAGAGCTTAGGAATAAAAATAAAATAAAATAGACCATAATTTAAAAAGGGGCTGCTCACTAAGTCTACATGAATTGAAGCAAATTCCTCTTTATTCCATTCTAAATTTGTAAGATTCACTCAACTCAAATTTTCACTAGGTAATCTTCATTCATTTGTCTTCATGCCATTCGAAATTCGGTATTAGGGCTCAAAATTAGTCGGTGCTTTTGTTGGTTCGAAATTGGTGGGTGTTTTTGCTCATTCGAAATTCGAGTTCTTGAAATTATTGTCTGAATATTATTTATATACATACATACATGTTTTAGTTTGAAATTATTACCAGTTCTTCTATGATATTTCTATACCGCACCTGGTAAGCTGAGTACCTTATAATGTGTAGGTTCATATTCGATACATTTACCTATTACAAAAAATAGAAACTCGGAGCATTCTTACAATCTCATAAACTAACTTATTTCTCCTATCATCACAGACAATAATTTAATTTCATTGATATCACACAGTATCTAAAAGTCCAACATATGGGATCTATAAAGTACAATTCAGAGCCGATGTAATGTTCATTGTAAGTTGACTGAATATGAGAGTATATGCTGCTTCTGTGAGATGCAATCCATCCCAATGTATATGATCTTTAGGATTCGGGCAGACCGATACACCTTTATTGCCACAAAATCCAGGACTGTTGAGTACTCCATTTCCACAACAAGGTTTCAGCAGTGTATTTGTATTGAATCCTGCAAAATATACAACATAAACAGGGATGGAACCAGAATTTTTCAGAAGAAACCGGGTACGAACCTAGAGTTGATGCTTCACGAATGAGATGCAGCAGAGTATTGTAGTAGTCTAAATAGATCACCACTGTATCTGGATGCTTTCTTTTCAGAACATCAATAGCAGATTGGAGATACTGATTCTGGTAAGCTGCGAGTTGGTTTGCAGATTCTATACACCCAAATTCATCTTGCGTCAAGTTACTGCCTGCAAGTCTTGTAACTACAAAAGGGATGCATCCAATGGGGAAGTTTCCTGGAATCGCCATTTTCGAAACACCAGCATTTATTACATCCTGGATCGCAAGAACTTGGTGTGGGTCAACTTAAATAAGAAGATTCATTAAAATATTGAGTGCAAGTAACTGACCCGGTATAATACAAATTACCTCTGCAGCCATGATGATCCTTTCTGTTATGTTAGGAACCAAATCTCGAATTTCTTCAAATGTTTTGCCTTGATCTATTGCATAATTTATATCATTGCCGCCGATTTCTCCCAGGAAAAGGAAAGAGTTTTGCAGCTTATGGGCACATTCTGACAAGTGAAATGTTGAAGACTATGGATCAAGAGTATAACAATGAAAAGGGTTGCCCCATTTCGAAAGAATCAAACCGGTGCATGTAGCTTTTATAGTTCATATTTGTATATAAGAAACCTGAATGTGTGGAGCAGATCTTGCTGAGGTGCATCTTAAACCAAACTCTCTGAACAGTGAGATTGGGAAGAACCGGAACCACAATACCCTTCAGTAACAGGGCGCCTGAGTCCATTGCTGTGCATCCAGCAACTGCGAAATTGACGCCATTTTCGAAAGAAGCATTTATCTTGAGATAAGGCTCCAACAAGTCAACCCCAAAAGCTTCAGCTGCAAATATCAACTATTCAAAACTCTAAGATTTTGTAACTATCAAGAATAATGTTCTATAGAGAAATTATGATGTGGTGGATGTTGCTTAGTTCAATAATAATCTGAAATTTAATGTCTGTGATTTAAATGACATGTGAACCGTCAGATTATCAGATTAATGACTCGGTGCGAGAATCCATCGTGTTCTAAATATTAGTTACCTGCTCTATCAATGAAGAGGCGACCATCAGACCATCGACCAGTTGGTTTACCTGGGAAAGTCTCCCCATAAGGCAGATGATTTACTGGAAGTAAAGGACCTAATGGTAATAGTCGAATAGAGTTTCCTGTATCAGATAGAGAATCTCCAATCTGATACAGAGAAGTAATGGAACCATCTGTTGCATGAGCAGCAGCATAGAAGATACTCATTAAGCACAAGAAAGGAACAACACCCATTTTTCTGGACTGCATTATAACATCTCCTCTTGGATTGAACTTTGATGATTTTATATATGCACATAAAGTACTAAATAACCACTTGCAAGTGTCTATGTTGTTTAGGATGCAGGGGACACTTGTTCATATATTATATGTTCCTTTCTTCACTTATCACTGTAAAACATTCACTGTTGCATAGAGTTGGGGCATTCTACTTGTTCTATAAGGCCATCTTACCTGTAACAATAAATATGCACCAGATCCTATCTCATAGAGATGGAGAAATGAAACGTGGGTTTGTTTAACTTATGAAGTCAACTTTTTTATATCATTCAATATACAAAATTTTGTACAGCATTATTTCATAATATCTATTCATAGAGGCGTTGCGGATTTCGCTTACCTTGAGAAGATTTGTTGAGTTCTCATGTCTGCAGTGATATTTTTACCAGCCACACAAGTTCCCTCTATACCCATATCCAACGCTACTCCATTCAAAAATCTAGAATCGTGTTCTGCCATGGCGGACGTTAAGCTTGGTCTGTCCTCCACAATGACGCCGTGGGCTGACCGGCTGAGTCATTAAATTCTGCTCATTGTTGAAGTATGGGGGACTTGAACTATGCCCTCAAGGTGTTTGCTTCATTGCCCCATCCAGATGCTTTTGTGTATAACTATTTTCGGAGGCTATTTACGAGCAAACATGTATGGGGATTGTATCTTGTTGTATGTCCATATGTTGGAAAATTTTGTGAGGCCAAATAAGTTTTCGTTTCCTCCTGTTATCCGGGCTTGCTCTGGAATTGGGGTTGGGGGTGTGCCAAGAGGAACAGATTCATGGTCATGGTGACCTTGTAAATAAATAGAGTCGTTCGCGAACTAGTTCGAATTCAAATCGTTTAAAGTTCGTTTGTTCGGTTTGAAAACCTTAACGAACCGAATTGAAATACGAAATTATGTTCGTTAAGCTTAACAGACAAGCCCGGTTCGTTCGTTAACCTTAAAAACAAACTCAGTTCGTTCGTTAACCTTAGCAAATAAGAATCAATGATGAATTTCTTCGTTCGATCTTGATACTTAAAACAATATTTTTTGTATGATCATTTTATTGTTGGTATGATAGTTTTATTTTTGTATATGATATGATATACCATCTCATTAGTGGCTTAAAATTATAAATTGATTTTGATTATGTTTTATACTATATCAAACAGCCCAAAATGGTTACATTGATTTTAGTTTAAAATGATTGAAATGTGTTCGTACATACACATTTATTTACCTATTAATATGATTATTGTTGTTTGAATAAACCGTTAAATGACGACGAAAATAACAATCAACCCTTACTTTTAATTATTTTCATTACGCATTAATGTAGAACGAACGATCTCGAACATATAAACGAACACATAAACGAGTCGACACATGAACAAACGCAAAACATCCTGTTCGCGAGCTTGTTTGCAAACTTTTGAACAGTTCGTGAACCTTAACATACAGAACTCAAACACGAAGCTTCGTTCGTTAAGCTTGACAAACAAGCTTGGTTCGTTTGTTATGCTCAACAAACAAATCTTGAACATGGCATGTTCTTCGTTTACAACCCAACATGTATGCGTGTGTTGATTCTTTGGAGGATGCTCGGAGGGTGTTCGATCATTTGGAAGAGAAGGATGATGTTTCTTGAACTACTCTGATCAGTGGTTTTTCACATAGTGGATGTATCGATGACGATGAGGCGGTTCGTCTTTTCAAGTTGATACCGAAAACTAGTTCCGCCGCATGGAATGCTGTGATTCAACTTGCGTGGAGAATAACAGATTTCATGAAGCATTTCATCTGTTGGGAAGCATGAGGAGAGAAAACGTAACCATAGATAACTTTGTAGCAGCTAGTATGATGTCAGCATGTACAAGGCTAGGAACGTTGGAGCAAGGAGAGTGGATCTGCGAGCACATCAAGAGCAATGGGATCAAACTTAAGAGTAGGCATTGGATTCCGAATTTCGAAAAATAGTGCATTATGAATTCCGAAATTCTGAATTCTGAAATTTTAAATTGTGACCGATTTTTGAATTTTTCTTCCGATTCGGCTTCCAAAATAATTTCGGAAAGGATTCTGAATTCTTTCGAATTCCGAAATTTTCTTCTGAATTCCGAAATTTTCTTCACCCTAAAACTGGATCCCAAGTTAGCAACCACAGTCATAGATATGAACTGTAAATGTGGGCATTTAGAGAAAGCATATAAAACGTTCGATGAATTGCCCTCTAAAAGTGTTTCATCTTGGAACTGTATGATTGGAGGATATGCAATGCATGGTAAAGGCAAGGCCGCCATTGACCTTCTCAAGAGAATGGAAGCAGATTCAATGGTATCTCCAGATTACATCACCTTTGTGAATGTACTTGGTGCATGTACTCACTGAGGTTTAGTTGAAGAAGGGAAACATTGCTTTTCTTACATGAAAAATGTTTATAGCAAGTTCAGAAGAAGAAAACCAGCGTGTAGTGCAATGATCAAGCAAGGATTACTCAAGAGAGTTTTGTGACTTAACTCTGTGATAGCTCTCGACTCCGTTCTGCAGCAGCAACAACTGCATTCATCAAAGTCCCACGAAAGCCGCACTTTTCCAATTCATGGATACCAGCAATAGTCGTCCCACCAGGCGATGTAACATCATCCTTGAGCTGCCCTGGATGTTTGCCTGCATTTGCAGCCATTGTTGCTGCTCCTAGTACCTGCATCGGATGTTGTGAATATGAAGAATACATCAAACATATAATGATCATAATTCATAGTATATATGTGCAGCATCATACAGTTTGTGAAGCTAGCCCGGTCGCAAGTTCCCGAGGGAGGCCAGCAGCTACACCCCCATCTGCTAAGGTTTCTATTGCTAAATAGATATATGCAGGTCCACTACCACTGAAATTTTAAGAAAACCATGTCTTAGTAAACCAACATATTGCTAGCAGTGTTCAAGAAGTTGCTAAGCGGAAGCGGTGCGGTCGGAGTCGAAAAACTGCCCAGGCCGCAAGGAACACAAATTTTTTTCGTCGGCTAAGCGGCCGCCCATCCGGGGGACCGCCCAGCCCCGATTCGGGGCAACCAGGCCAAAAACGCCGGCGAATACTCAAACACTGATTGCTAGTCGAGAGGTAAAAGCTCTCAATGCAGCACAAATTGTAACTTTGCCTATACAGATTTCATCACCAATATGAAAGTTGGGGCTGTACCAAAGCCACGGATGTAATTTTCGGCAAAAGATAACATCATATTCTAGATTTACAGCATCTACTATGAAAAGAGGCAGCTAACCTCAGGCCGGTGATGGCGTCGAATAGCTTTTCATCAGCCGTCCAAACTTTACCAATAGCTCCAAATAAGTTAGCGATCAAATATTCGTCATCACTGTTTGCTGCATTCCCAAGGCTGATAACTGCGCAGGATCAAATGCAGTGGAAATG